>PPHD01025000.1:0-11923 GCA_002909625.1 Bambusicola thoracicus
GTGACTCCTCCACCTCCCTGGGCAGCCTGTTCCAAAAAGCTGCAAAAAGTTTGCTCCAAAATCATATGTAACCCTGTTATAATGAAGCTACTCTTTATTTTCAGCTGTTTAACTTTGCATCAGCACATCACCTGGATCACCCCTCACCTTTACCTTTGATGGGGCTGTGTGGAACAGAAGGGTTGAGACAGCCACAAAGTTTTATTCCCATGCGCCACTGGCTTATGAAGGATTAAAGTCAATAAGAAGAAAACAGCTTTATCCTCCCCAGGAATAAGGTCAGTTGATCAGTTTAAACAAAGATGTTTTGAACTCCATATCTAATGAAAAGTATACCAAGGCTTCAGACATCTGCATAAATAGGGGCATTCCTTCCCTTCAAAATAAATTCTTCCTATAATGTCCTGCGCTATGCAAATATCTGACAAAGAAATTATGAAAGCCAAAGTAGTGGGTGGTCTGCCTGGGTGACAACACTGACACATCTCCAGTTGATGATAATATGTCATTTGTTACTGATAAAGAGCACCTAGTATTCCCAAAATGCAGTTGTTTACATGGCCAATCAACCCATCAGTCCCATGCAGGCTGAAAGATTAACGGCTGCATACTCTGAACCAGGCTCCTGAATGCCTCGGAGGAAATAAGACTCATTGCCATTCTCAGTTCTCAAGCATCTCTCACAAGAAGCATTTTTTAATGCTTTTGAATTTTTTTTTAAGTTGTCTTATCCATTAAAGACATCACCACAATAGTTCAAATCGCTATGATAACGTTACAACTTTGAGCAAATGTTTGCACATGAATAAATCAGGCCTGTAAAGAATTTATGAGCTCGATTTGTTTACACTCACCCTGAGTTTGAGTATGAGCAGTGTGGCAGTGCCCAGTGTTAGCAATCCAAAGCATCACAGTAACACAGCATTAGAGATGCTCAGGGTAAGCAGTTACAATGCACGGTGATTTCGAATGCCTCCCACTCCCTGACTATCAACTTTCTCCTTTCTGTTCATCTTTCCTACTTCATTTTCAGGCGGTTGCCTTCTTTGGTGGGCTGGGTGATTTTCTACTCTCTTGCCAGTGTAAGGCAATTTCTGGATGTGAAACCACACGGCCTGTCCCAAAGATTCATCCAGAAAAGAGCAAGCTCATTCTCAAGAGAGAACTGGTAACTCTGGGACTTTCCAGCATGTAACAGAAACATTCCTAAATAAAGCTGATATGTGATTACATTTCATAGCATCTTCCTCAGAGAACTTGACAGACAGCCCGACACGTCCCACAGACAGCCTCTCGTTCCCATGTACAGAAGGGTTCTGTGTTTACAGGTAAGGATCGATATTTAATAGAAGAAAAGTTGACTGAGATTAGATGTTACACCCTGACTTACCAGGGTTAAAGATGGAAACAGATGTACTTAATGAAAGTGCTGTTTTAAGGCAAACAGCTAAAGCCCTCAATGAGCAGGCAGCATCCTTTTCTTTTGTCTTGTATTTTACCCCAACCCTGGCTCTGATGAAATTAAGCCCAACTGGAAAAGTGAAATACTTTCTGGCATTTCCACAGGCTGTAGGGGTGAATAAAACACAAACCATAGAAGCACCCTCTGGTTGCAGGTTTCATGACAGAAAAGTCTCTCATTCAGGTTGTGAGGAAAAAGAGCCCTTCAAGCTGTCACCAAACCTCACAGCTCAGAGTCAGAGCTTTGTAACCACGTCTCTGCCCAGCAGTACATGGTGCCTTCCAGGTTTTCATTCCAAGGGACTGAGTTAAAAGACATGGGTACCATCACGAGATGTACTATCACAGTGTTATGCATGCTTCCCAGGAACAGACTGCAGCTTGTAATATACAAATTACCAGGTGCTTATCCCAGTTTCCAGCTAAAATGGGTTAAGTGCTTCTCTCATAAGGCAATAAATTTTCTTAAGTAAGAAAAAGTGTCAGATCTGCTATGCACAAGAAAAAAAAAACAACTGAATTCATTCCATTTAGAAATGTACATAGCTAAAATTCCTTCTGCATGATCACTCTTCAAACAATAGATCTGAAATCAGCTGAGCAAAACTGCAAAAGACCTTGCAAACCAAAGCCTCTTTGTCCATAGTAAGATATCCTTGCATTCATTTCACTAAAACCATTTAGAAACCACTTTAGCTACATATTTAGCACAGTTCTCTCATGTGTGTAAGACCACATACAGCATCTTGCATCTTCCTTAAATACTGGCCAAGGCCCTTACTTTTAACATGAAGAACATAAAACATCTGTTGCCTTACATACACAATTGAGTGGGGAACTAAGAAGCCCTCACTCACAGTGGCAGCTGAACACATGTGGGTTACTGTCACACACATTATAAGGTGAGCTTCATACTTTACCACTCCAGTAGAGAAACTCAATTTTGCTGCATAAACAGAAGGGCTATCTCAGAACTGCAGGAATGATCTTGTGAGAAGCTGGACAACATCAGTTTGGACAAGCTATTTCTTCTTGGAATGCGTGGTGCTGTAAGATAAAAGATAGATAGGCTAAAAGGTGGATTTTTGTGGTTCTGTGATTTTTGTTGTCGGTACTCCACATCAGAACATCATGCAGAACAGCAGCAATTAAAGAGTTAATGTTCTGACTCCATGTTACCACCTTTTTGGTCATTTTGGGCCCGAAAGAGCCAGGACAGCGTGCAGGAGGAATTGTCCCTAGTGATCAATTGTGATGAACCTGTGGCAGTATCAGAAACCCCTGATGAAGACCAGGACGATCAAAAGAATCTGCTGAAGGAGCTGGTCAAACTGATTGAAGTCTCAGCTATCAAAGGCAAACACCTTCCTGCTCAAGCAAATGACCACAGTAAATTTATGTCTCATGCTGCCCTGTGGAGCTACTTACGTGAGCATGGAGAGGACATGAAGAAGTGGCATGACAAACCCACTCCTGCACTACGAGCACGGGTGAGAGAATTACAAAGCAGATCAACCACCACTGAAGTTGCCCCCATTAGTGCAGGTAACAAATAGAGGGGCCCTGCCCTCAGCTAGGGAGGGGAAAGGGATAATAGAGTGTATTGGACTGTGTGGATTTGATGACCTGGCATACACAACCACAGGAATACAAGGCACTGGTAGACACTGGTGCCCAGTGCACTCTGATGCCCTCGAGTTATAAAGGGGCAGAACTGATTTATATTTCAGGAGTGACTGGGGGCTCTCAGGAATTGACTGTGTTGGAGGTGGAAATAAGCCTCACCTGAAAGAACTTGCAGAAGCATCCTATAGAAACTGGACAGGGGGCTCCATGCATACTTGGTATAGATTAGAAGGGGGCATTTCAAGGATCCCAAGGGATACCAATGGGCTTTTGGAATAGCTGCTGTAGATACAGACAACATTAAGCAGCTGTCTGTCTTATCTAGCCTGTCAGAAGACCTGTCTGTTGTAGGGTTACTACAGGTAAAAGAGCAGCAGATACCAATCGCTACAAAAACGTTGCACAGATGGCAGTATCGCACCAACAGGGATTCCTTGCTCCCCATTCAGAAGTTGATTCATCAGCTGGAGGGTCAGGGAGTGATCAGCAGAACCCACTCACCTTTTAACAGCCCCATATGGCCAGGAATGGAGGCTGACAGTAGATTACTGTGTCCTGAATGAGGTCACATCCCCACTGAGTGCTGCTGTACCAGACGTGTTAGAACCCCAGTCTGAACTGGAGTCGAAAGAAAAAGCCAAATAGTATGCCACCATTGACATTGCCAGTGCATTCTTCTCCATTCCGTTGGCCACAGAATGCAGGCCACAGTTTGCTTTTACTTGGAGGGGTGTTCGGTACACCAGGAACCGTTTGCCTCAGGGGTGGGAACACAGCCCAACCATTTGCCATGGGCTGATCCAAACCACATTGGAACAGGGCACCTGCAGTACCTTGATGACATTGTTGTGTGGGGTGATACAGCAGAGGAAGTCTTGAAGAAAGGAGAGCAAATAATTCAAATTCTTCTGTGTGCCAGTTTCACTATTAAGTGAAACAAAGTGAAATGACCTGCCCAGGAGGTTCAGTTCCTAGGAGTAAAATGGCAAGATGGACGTCATCACATTGCAGGAGATGAGATCAACAAAATCACCACTATGTCTCCACCTACTAGCAAGAAAGAGACACAGTCTTTTCTGGGTGTAGTGGGCTTCTGGAGGATGCACATCCCAAACAACAGCCTCATAGTGAGCCCCCTTTATCAGGTGATGTGAAAGAAGAACAATTTTGCGTGGGGTCCTGAGCAGCAGCAGGCTTTTGAATAGATTAAACAAGAGCTAGCCCGTGCCGTGGCCCTGGGGGCCAGTATGGATGGGACAGGATGTAAGGAACATGCTCTACACTGCTGCTGGAGAGAAAGGTCCCACTTGGAGTCCCTATTTGGGCTGCTGAACTGTGCAAAGACATTGCTGCTCAAACAAAAAATGTGGTTGTAAAGGTGCATCATGTAGATGCTCATGTGCCCAAGAGTCGGGCTACTGAAGAACAGCAAAATAACTGTCAGGTAGATCGAGCTGCCAGAATTGAGGTGGCTCAAATAGATTGGACTGGCAGAACAAGGAAGAGTTATTTCTAGCTCGGTGGGCCCATGAGACCTCAGGCCATCAGGAAGAGACGCAACATAGAAGTGGGCTAGAGACTGAGGGGTGGGCTTAACTATGGACACTATTACGCAGGTTATTCATGACTGTGACACGTGTGCCGTAATTAAACAAGCCAAGAGGATGAAACCTCTGTGTAGGTTTCTATGGTGTAGGACCATAGAATTCCCATAGAATTGTAAAGGATATGCATTTAAAAAAAAAAAATAATAAATCATTAAACAAGAAAATCTCTCTATTTAAAAACATCTTAATTCTTCACCTGTCTCAGTTGGCTTATGGATAAATGATTGGTTATAATCCAATTCGACAGGTGGGAAATAAGCCTTGACATCAGCCTTTCACTGAGGGAGCCTGCAAGGGCCCATCTCAGCACAGAGGAGGGCAGCTGGTGCCTGCGCTGCTGCTCCTGATCTCTGCTCTCCCTCGTCTTTTCTCCTCTCAACACCAACATGCTATAAAACGAGCACACCACTCCTGCAGGGACAGTGGTTTCAAACACACTTTCAGCATCTTCCTTTTGCAGTGCTTTGTCCTCTGCCACCTGCTCAGCTGCTGCTTATACCCAGCAGTATGCAGGTCACACACCGAGTGTGCCAGGCAAGCCTGGGTCAGAGCAGCAGTTGGAAAAACCTGCTGCCAAAGATAAGGCGGAAAGAAAGCATTTGCTCTACCCTGTAGTTCAGCTTGTGATGTGAAAGAAACACATCAAAATGCTTTTCTAAATTCCAGTGGCTTTGAGGCGTCTCTCACGAGGGGGCAAATCCTGCACTCACCACTGAGGACCAGACCCTTCAGGACTGTGGTGTAAAGTCTGTGCCTGCATTTTCCTGGAAAGCAGGGCTCTTAGCATGTGCATTAATTCCAGGTGTCAGAGGCTGCTGCGCATTATATTTCAGCTATGCTTCCTGATGACACCTCGCTAACACAAAGAGCTGTTTTGCTGGATATGTTACCAACACATGCTTCTCAACCGAGGATTCTGGCTTTGACGGAAGGAAGCTGTGTGTCCGGTCCTGCAGGGGGAAAGGTTGTCTTGTCTAAGAAAGCCAACAGCAGGATGAAACGTGGGGTAACGCTACTTGAAAAACAAAGGGCTCGTCAGAGCCTTGGCTGATATGGCAAGGCTACGGAGGGCTTTTTCTCCATGAAGAATTTTGCTCCACAAAGATACTGTGTCACAGCCTAACCTTCCTTAGCTGAACAAACACGGGACTGAAAACTGCAGAGGGCTCAGAAAGCCTGAGTTGTAATTAACAAACTGTGCTTCCAGAATGCCCTATCACAGGTTTCTGCAAGCAGCAGTCACATCTCTACAGCACACTGCTGAACACGTGAACATGAAGCCCACTTCGGAGGTATGGAAACAAACCCCAGGCAGGCACTGCGCCTGAGCAGAAGCTGCTGCCAAGGAAGGACAGCGCCGGCAGGAGCACAGGGAGCGCCCATACCTGACAGATGAGCTGCTGCTGAATGCAACAGCAGCGCCAACCTGAAGACAAAATGAGAGAATTTGCACTACAGTTTTGATAGTACAGTGAAACTAATTAAAACTGATCATTAACAGTCTTTGCGAGTGCAGGAAACAACTTCTTAAGCGGAGACAATAACCTTTTTAAAAGCCTATGCAATCTGTCATCCACCATTTCACACTTTCCTTTGCTAAGTTGTTCTTTCTGCAATTAGTGGCAGCATCGTTAGAAGGCAAAATGAAAACGCTCCTCCGCAGCAAGTGTCTTGGTGTAAAGCCACTGCATCACTTTCCCACATAGGTAAGGTGGGGGGAGGAAGTTCACATCCCCCCCCTTTAATTCGCCCAGGCTGAGTGGGATTGCCTGGTTTTCCATTGCCACATCCACACTTCAAATCTATACTTTCTCCAATATTTTTGGCTATTAAGAAGTAAATTTAACTGCTGATCTAATTTGTTTCAATTTCTACGTACTAATGCCCAAGCGAACATACGTTGAACAGGATGGTTAAGAATAGTTAATGGGAGTTTAGTTACAGATTAGTAAATGAAAAGTGCAGATGTGGCAGTTGCCATAGATCCTCGCAGCTCCTTGCTGGCACTGAGCCCAGCAGGGCTTCAAAATAGGCAACAGACTGACAGGAGAAAGGGAGAAGGGATTTGGATATTAGGTATAAAACTTGCTTAAAAATACAGTTCTGCATGTGGATCTTAACGCAAACTGTATGAGCAATACAAAATAATTCTGAATGCATTTGTGTATGCTTTGTGCTGATAGGATTAATGCAAATATTACAGTCACTCTATAAATTCACAATGAAGTGAATGCCTACAGGCAGTTCCACTTGGTAGCTGTGAACAGAACTGCGTTCTGTTCTAAATTTGTCAGCAAAGGAAACGGTGGGGAATAATCTCTTCGCTTGTACCTACCACTGACATTGCCTCATGGGAAATAGGATTGCCCTGTATTTAAGGAACAGCCACAGTGCACATCATGCTCTCACCAAAGGAAAGAGAAAGAATGCAAAAGAGAGCTAATGGGCCATTATTAAGCCCTAATGTTAACAGAAGCTAAGCCTACTGCATTAATAAATGATGATCTGTAATACTTCTTCCCCCCTCCCCATGATTACAATATCCACCCCTGTAAACTCTTGCCTCATTTTCCTTCCCAGCCCTTGTCTAGGAAGAAGCCCCAAGAACAGCACAACTGAAGAGCTGCTCTTGTTTCCAGTCTATTTGTGGGTGGAAAGAACAAAATTAAAGATTTTTCAGTTTGAAGACTCTTTTCTGGGTGAGCTGACCCACGTTGCACTTAGTAAAGAGTTCTTCCTTCTGTGCAATCTGAACCTCCCAAGAGCTGAATGTGGCTGCTTATATCATTACTGAGAAGGTGAGATTTCCCTTATATTTGGTTCAATTTGCAAAATTTTCAAAAGAAGAAAAACATCTCTGCTGTTGGATATCAGGAAAAACTTTACGGAAGGGTTGTTAAGCACTGGAATGGGCTCCCCAGCGGAGTGGTTGGGATACCATCCCTGGATGTGTTTGAAAACCGTTTGGATGTGGTGCTCAGGACCATGATTGAGCAGATAGTTATTAGTTAGCATAGTACGGTTAGGTTGTGGTTGGACTCAATGATCTTTAAGGTCTTTTCCAAACTGAGCAATTCTATGCTTCTGTGTCAGCAAGGGTCATCTTCTATGGATGTCGTGGCCCAACGTCAGATTAACATCTCCAAATAAAACCTTGGGAAGATACATCAAAGAAGGGAGAGAACATAATCCCTCCTTTTACCATTCCCACAAACTCCAACTGCTTCAGCTGAAATCCTTCCCTCACCCTACCACCCTAAAAAAACGTGCACTGGGGGTATCAAGAAACAAGCACTCTTCACTAGCTTGAGTTGTGTGGCTCAGCAGCACTGCACACTGTAGGAACTCTCATGCAGAAAGCCTTCAGGTTGAACAATGAATCTGTCTTTTACTTCCTCCACTGTGACTGAGAACAGCTATAAAGCAGCTCAGATTTTTATGTGTTTATAAGTACTTAGGATAATGTTTATACATCCTAATTCAAATCCTACAGTCCCTTCTAGTTTCAACCATTGTGTTTCTTCCCACTCACGAACAGTTACACACCTGCTATTAAAGCTGATGACACAAAGCATCAGTGTAGCTCTAAAACTTTTATGAGAAGCCACGATACAATACAGGATCTGTGTGGCTCATTAACAACCTGAGGAATTATCCTGATGATAGATGTCTGTTTTATCCAGCATTATTTGTGTATAAAGCACTTCTACTGAGTTTTTAAAATTAGATTGGTGTTTGATCAGAACAGCCTGTAAAGAAGGAGTGAATGAAATGCTGCCAAATGGGCACAAATGACAAAGACAAGGGCTGAGAGGTCAAATGAGTTACAGCCACAGAATGTCTGAGTCAAAAGATTCCTTTTCTACGGGCAATAACACTGATCACACCTACCAGCTCTCGTTCATTACTGACCATCATTGACTTCACACAAAGTTAAAAGAACTTTAGAGGATGCTTTTATGTGGATAATTTTGCCTGAGTAAATGAGATGAATTTCAGTGTCATTCGTCACTGCTCCCATGGGGCCAGGGACACCAGTTTTGCTTGCTTGCTTCAGGCAGCAGGCCAGCAGTGGCTTACTGAGGTTCATCTCACTAACTTCAAAATGAATAATGTGCACACAGCTTGTTTAAGTAAAAGTCAGAACCCACCTTCCTTGTAACGATGGGGGAACAGGTTATTTGGGATAGGCAGAGCTATTCCAAGTAGCTTCTCATTTTACCAAACAGAAATAACTGTCAGAAAGGTAAAACTTTGTATTCACTGTTCTCTTCTTTCTCTATAATCTACCCCAAACCAAGCAGCTGAGCACCACTGTTACACATGGGACCTGAAACACACTCTTACACAGTTCCCATCAGGTGGCCCTTCCTCCCCTCAGCAGGACAGCAGACCTACACAAACAAAATCATTCTGGCCCATCACTTCTCATTCCACCAGCCCACGCTTGCTGATGGAGCTCATCTGCCAGGCACTATGGCACAGGACACTGTCCTCTTTAGCAAGATAAAAATTATCTGTGTAGTTTGTCAGCCTTCAGGCTTCTACACTGCTTTTGTGGATTAAAGATCTATGCTTCTCTTAATATACACAGGTATTCCTTTTCATAGTAACAAACACTGACATCACATATTTAACATTTCTACTACTGATAAAAAATCTTTAATGTGTTGACCAGGTCAATTTTAATATACAATGTTCCACAAATGCTTCTACACTGCCTTGACATAATCAGCCACCTCAGAATAAAGACACAACTGTAGATCACTTAACAGCCTCCCCGTGACACACCAGGTATCCTCAGGCTTAGAGCTCATCTCAGAACGTTAATCCCATAACAAACAACTTTAAAACGGATAAATGATCGTACAATGAAACAGTAAATGAAAGGCAGCGCTTCTAAACAGCTCCCCAACGGCTTCCTTTCCATTTTAGCCACTGGAATCTGTAGATTAAGAGTACAGCCTTTGAAGAGCCTCATTTGAGAAATGTTACCAGTGTTGGTAATCATGGAGTTTACACAGAAAAGCTTTAGTCTGAAGGGTTCTGAAGATTCCATGGTACAGTGTGGCACCCACTGTTTCTCCCAGCCTCTGCTCACCACAGCCTGAAGCAGGCATAATCTCGGCTGTCTCAGAGAGCTGCTGTGATATGTACTGGTTTTTCATTTTGTTTTGTGGACAAACAGGTTAAAAAAACCCAACCTTGCTGCTCAGGGACAGCGGCGCTGCACAGAAGTCACTCATCTCAAAGATGAATTGAAATGAAGTCTGGCTGTAAACTGGAGAAGCACACACCCAGCCCTTCTCAAGCAATCCTAGCTAAACCTTTTCTTTGAACACTGCATGCTGTAGAACAAAATAAGGTCACAGCTAGAGATGTGGAATTAAATGCCTCCCTTATCTGAAGAAGTTCTTCACTATCGACGGCTTCCAGTAGGAGACTGAAAGCCCTTTCTTCTAAGGCCACCTCGCTGCAATCAGCTGGCGCACATACAGCACGCAACAGAAGCAGTTAGGGACCAAGTCTCTTGAGTTAAACAGATTAAAATCCCTTCCAGAAATGTCGCTGGGCACCTCCTCCTCCTGTCTCCGCCCTCTGCTTCTTCCATCGTTCTCTCATCTCCATTTTCACCTGCTGCACGGGTGCTATTTATGGGTTAGGTCAGTCACCCCTCACCAGCAGGACACCACAAGGAGAAGCCAAAACGCCCACAGCTCAGTGCAGCACTGCTCAGCAACAGCTAGAAACGCTGCCGCGTTATCAACACTCGTTGTGTTTCTCCTAAAGCCAAAACAGAGCACCAGATGCCAAGAAGGAAAAACCAACTCCGTCCCAGTGGAAACCGTGACACAGTTTAATTTTACTGGGGGGGATGCGGGGATGGGCTGAAAGGCCCTGAGGAGGACTCCCAGGCGCCAACGCCGCAGCTGTGGCAAACGCACACAGTGAAGTCGAGGGCTCCTTCCAGACCAAAACTGCCCAGGGACAGGGATGGCTGCGGGGCTCTGGGGCAAGCCCAGGGCAAGAGAAGGGGGCCTGGGTGGAGCCGGGTAGAACGCGGTGACATCACTGCCACGTCACAATGGGCCTCGTCCCCCTGAAGGCAGAGTTGGAACAGTGGCGCATTTGCCGCTGTTCCCTCGCTGCGAGATGGAACAGAGACCCCCGAGCCAATGCCAAGAGGCCTGGATGGAGAAGCCTAGGGCATCCCGCACCCCCACGGCCCAGCATGGGCCCGACGAGGTGCGTGAGGTGCAGCCCCTGCAGGGGCCCGTGGGCTCAGCCGAGGGTCCTTCAGCCTCCGCCGTGTCACTGCAGGAGAGGGATCCGCTGAGCTGCATCCGCGCCTGCTGCACGTGCAGACCCCAGGTAGCGGGCACTCTGTGCTTCCCTGGCTGCCCCTGCCCGGCCGTGCCCAGAGGGTGCCGGGGTCCCCTGATGCCGGCACCTGTAACTCCCCTCCCTGTCTCAGGCACAGGCACAGAAGCTGAGCTTTCTGGACTGCGTCCGCACCGCCTGCGCAGCTGCCCTCGAGGATGCAGAGGCTCACCAGCACCTGAGTGCCTGCGCGTCAGAGGTGGCGCAGTGCATTGAGGTAAGGGGAGCACCGCAGGGCCGGGCGCTGGGCACAGCCCTTCCCACTGCGGGGTCCCTGGGGAGCGCGGAAGCCGGGATGTGGGGCCAGGATGGGGTGCCCGGGCTCTGCCCACCAAGCAGGGCACACCGCACCATCCCATCCCATCCCGCTGTGCCCTCAGGAGCTGCTGCAGGAGGAGCCCGTGGAGCGCCTGGACATGGAGCTGCGGCAGCAGGCCATGAGCGCCATCGCCGCCATGAGGTACGGCCCCAGCCCGGCTTTGGCCATCGTGGTGGCACTGGTCCCGGCTGGGGGCCCTGAGCAGGGCAGGCAGCAGGGCACAGGGTGCCGAGCAGAGCATCACGCCTTTGCTCTCTTTCCCCTCGCAGCAGTGCCTGGCTGCTTTCAGAGAAGCAGAAGAACGGTCTCCTGCACGCCTGCCTCAGCAGCGTCCTCCACCTCCCTGGCTACGAGGATGACATGGATCCGGACATGGCAACCTACACGGAGGTGCGTGCGGGCTGGGCCCTGGGGATGCTTCCTGGGCACCATCACCTGGGATGCCCCTCTGCTGCCAGCAGGACGCAGCAGGGAAGGCCGCCCTGACCCCTGTCCTCCTTGCAGACCATGGAAGCCCTGCACCGCCTGC
>PPHD01025002.1:0-11923 GCA_002909625.1 Bambusicola thoracicus
GACTGAAAATAATCATATTGAGCAGCTACACCAAAAGGAACTGAAAGGGCTCTAGAGGTCAGAGTCAGTAAGTGGAAATCTGATACATTAATTCATGTATGTTAGCCTCCTCCAATCTATTTCCAGATAAATAGAAATACGACTCAATTCCAAGATATAAAAAAGACTTGATAGAATGGCAAAGGGATTTTCCAAAAAGCAGCCTGACTCCAAGTGCTCAGAGGACATTATTTAAAATGTGGTTAGCTGACAATCTGAATTAATTTATCTGTATGCAGAGTGGCATATTGCTTCATCCAAACATTACCTTTAGTAACCTGGCTTTCAGCCCAGCTGTTTCACATGACATTTGGTCAAAAGCCTTAAATGAAACAACGATCACAGGGATTTCAGTTTGAATCATTTCACTGTGTGGGGGATAGTAGAAAAGGCTGTGATTATTCATCAGTTATTGAGTGATGCTCAGCTTATGAAATTAAGGGAAACCTTCAGCTGAGAGTACAGGCGCTACACTGAAATTAACAGTGACGGGATGTGGCCTTCATTTTCTGTAACTGTCATAGCTGCTACCACAATTATGACTGTTATTCTATCCAGAGTTAATGCTCATTATGAGGAAGGAAAGGAGGAATGTTTGGCTAATCTGTTGCTGATAGCTTAAACGTGAAGTCTTGTTCAGAGGTCACAAGTTCAGTTGCAGCTCTGACACTTCTGCTGCTAGGTGAAAATCTTTCTTGTCCGTTAGTAATTGGAGTAAAAGAGAAGGTGCTCAAAGTTCATTCTGCAATGTGTGTTGCATCCTTATTTTAGGATTCAGTGTCTTTGTTCAAAGGATTAGCACAAAGGGAAATGAAGATCTGTTAATGGCCAGACTATGAAAGGTGCAGGAGAATTTAACCAATTTCAGTGGAAATTTAAAGCAGAAAATCCTTCAAATTCTTGAAGCCTTTTGTCCTTACAAGCTTGAGTTTTGCACTCCATGCAAACACAACCACAGGAAATCAGTACTTAAGGCAAGTATTCTTCAAAGATTGGTGACATCAAGATCACCCCTAATATGTTTCATGAAAGAGTTGTCTGCAAGTCTAGCATTGCACTGTATTTGCTGTATCAAGAAGCAGGTTAAGGTCGAGTTCTTCGGGAAATTTGCTATCAACGTCAGCTGTACACACTCCGTTTTGAAATATGATTTAAAAAGTTAATTCGGTTTTACAAGACAATACTTTTGAATGGGAGTATTAGTGAGATTTGACTCAGGTTACAACTCTGCCACACCCTTGTGTAACACAAATGAATTTTGGTCTGTCACAGATATTCATAGGGACTTACATGGAAGGCAGGAGTAGAATCAAATGCTTTTTTTTTCCCCTTTTTTATGTCCTCAGAGTTAAAGTATTCTCCTCACTACATTAGAAATATTTCATACCTAATATAAGCTAGAGAATCCTGGCGTCATATGTTAGTTGAGGTTGAAAGGGACATCTGGAGGTCATTTGGTCCAACCTCCATTCTCAAGCAGGGCAAGATAGAGCTGCATGCCCAGGAACATTTCCAGACAACTTTTAAATAGTCCTACATTGGACCCCGCACTCCAAGTGTGTCCTCATCAGAATTGGGCAGAGGACCAATACCATCACCTCATTCTTCCTGCTGGTAGCACTTCTCCTAATGCAGTCCAGGATAGCACTGAACTACTTTGCTTCAGGGGTGTATTGATGGCTCATGTCCATCTTGGTGTCTACAAGGACTCCCAGGTCCTTTTCCACCTGTTTCCTTTACAGCTGGGTGGTTCCCAGAATGTTCCAGCCTGGGATAATTTCAAAGAATCATAGAATCCTTAGAATTGGAAGGGACCTTTGAAGGTCATCTAGTCCAGCTCCCCTTAAAAGAAGATCCACAGCTAGGTCAGGCTGCTCTGAGCCTGGTCCATCCTGGCCTTGGGAAGTCTCCCATTTGCAGGACTTCACAGTTCTCCTTGCTGAACTGCATGAAGTTCATGTCAGCCCATTTCTACAGTTTGATGAGGTCCCTCCAGAAGGCCACATTATACTTTGGCTATTCCTACCAGTTTTATGTCATCTGCAACTTGTTGGGGGTACAGTCTCATCATCCAGGTCATTAATGAAAACGTCTTCATTAGTGACCTTATCGTTAATGAAGACGTTCAGGTCTGGACCCGAAATTTGGACTTTGGAGATAGTCTGACTATTGCTTTCCTCCAGTCCTCAAGCACCACTACCACTTACCATGATCTTTAAAAGATAACCAAGAGGGATCTTGCAGTGACATTCAATAGCTCCCTAAGTACCTGTGTCTGTGTTCAGTTAGGACCTCTGGACTTAGAATCATAGTTGGAATTTGGAGTTGGTAGAGACCCAAAAGGGATGAATTTGGATGCACGGGCATCCAAAACTCAAACCTTTTGCCTGAGAGTGTTGTCCAAACAGTCCTTGAACTCCAGTAGCTTGAGGATGTGACCTTAGAAACCTTTGCCACCCCATCTGCGAGGAGCAGACTGCATTGCCATGAGGTGCTCCTTTTCCTCTGTGCTGATCTTTATGTTTTTCCTAACCTGACTGGAGGCAACTGTCATTAGATTAACTCATTTGAAACTGTTTACCTGAAACCATACCTCCTTTTTCTTCTTTTTTCTGTTTGTTCTCCAACTTTTCATAGCTCCTGTGGCTTCAGTCCCAGGCATTCAGCCAGGCAGTTGTGTAAATTTAGAGAAGTAAACAGAACCTCACATACATTCTGAGGAAAATACTATGTAACTGTCTACCTGATACCTGGCCTTTCCCACCTGTGTGACTACAAGAGTTTATAAACCAGCAAGAGTTTGAATCTTGAGGATCTGGTAAGCAGAAGGCTGTAGATGAGCCTGAGAAAATAAAGACAATTGAAGAACTTGCGATAACAAATCTGGTCTTCTCCTGTTCTTGGACTCCAAACTTCTCTATTTCTCTGTCATTCCACTAGTAATTACTGAGTCTGCACAAGCACATGCCAGAAGAGTTTGTGACAATCCCACAAGCCAACATTTTCCAGAGAGAAAACTCATGAGCAGTAATTCTCCAGCCCTCAGTTCAGTGGTTTGTATTTGCTACTCTTCCCCAGAGATCCATCTACAAGATGCAGCAGCTTGGTATTCACTGTTTGTAACAAAGGATGCATGTATACTACCATGAAACAAAGAATTCATGTGTAAAACTAACAAAACACAGGTTATATATCTTTCTGTCTCCGTATCTTGTTATTGGGAAAAAAAAAAAAAGAAAAATCCACCCTTCTCTGTTGCTTGAAATATTTCTGTGGAAAACTGCTGCTCTTACTGTAGTTCATTGATTTTATAGAGTGCCAAGGCAGGAGGGGTGTCTGCATCTGCTTTATGACCTTCTGCAAATCACAACCCATGAAGATGATTCTGTTTCTCTCCAAGAAGATTGGATGCATGACCTGATACTTCAACTTCTCAAGAATAGAATGATGTGTGACAGTGTGAAAGCCAGGGAGACCAGATGGTACCAGTGCCCAAAGGCACCTACAATTGCAGGGTTTCAGCATGTCCAGAAATCCTGCAGACAATCAATGAGACACACTGAAGAAGCTAATTTTGTCAATTTGATCTAGGGAAAAATGTGACAGTAGAACCACTGGCAACAGTTTGTATGTTAGGACAGTTGCTGTGCTTTACCTCAGAGAGCTGGACAACTCAAGGTCTTTCCCTAGCAGTAAGTGCATATCTGCTTTCCCCTTGCTAGCTGAGCTGCTGTGTGTGAGATGGGCTGTATAAATGCATGGAATTGCATACTCAGTAGGCTGTGATAACTGTAGTCAGACAACTCTGCAAAAGGCTGCTTCTCTGAAAAAAGAGCTGATCATTTCTCAACATTATTTTGCATGACATTGATTTCAACAAAAGAATAGAAATTATTCAGCACCAATTCTCCATTAATTCATTTTTCCTTTTTAGACTATATTTTTGTTGGTAGAATATAATGTACTTGGTAGACAAGACTAAAAAAATTAATATATTGCTCAATAAATACCAATCACTTCTGGCTTTTGACAATTAATTTATTGGGAAGTATTGTTTGCTTGGAATCTATTCTACCTTGGATTGGAATTGTGTTCTGATTCTGTGGCGGGCTTAGGGAAATGGAAAATCCATTTACTCTCCATCTTTGAACTGACCAGCTAACTACGCTTTATTCCCACTTTGTCTATATAACTTCATGTTTTACAATATTTGTTAAAGAAAAAAAAAAAAGCCTGAATGTTATTTCTGAAAGGTAGAATGTTGATGTGATTCTATTGTTTGATGCTGGTATCTTTTATATTTCCAAAGCTAATAGAACTTCTATGTGGAAATTCTTTTGTTTCATTTAAAAATTACTTCCAGGCAAAGAGCAAAAAATAATTACGTCATGACACAGTTTGGATAATACTCTGAGTGAATCAGAAGCCATGATGTAACTGTGTGTTGGTGAAATGCTTAATGTACCAGAAGCTAAGGAAACATGGAAATGGGACTTTCTGTGTGATTATGCTGTCTTGGCAATGGTTGTGTTGAAGAGATTGACACTTCCCAACATGGAAATGAAACAAGCAAGCCAGATTTTTTTAAGAAAAATGACTGCATTTCTGGCTGAAGATCTGCCAAGCCTTTTGCCAGAGATGATAAATCTGTGCTTTGTAAGTCATGTATGTCACTCTGAAAGTAATGCCTCTTATTTATTTCCATGGAACTACAACAGATACAAAGAGCTCAATAACACTATTTGATGGAGCAAATTGTCAACTACAAAACACTATTTTTTCAACATAGTCACTGTTGTTTCCAATGCATTGAAGCCAATATTCATTCCCTGGTCATAATTCACCAGTATTCATGTGCATGAGCTGATCAAGACAATCTTCATTATGTAGTCTGACAGCATTACCTGACCAACTGGAACAGAGCTTGTCTTTCACATCACCATTGCAACTGCTGAAACGTATCACCCACAGTCTCACTGTGCTCACATTCACTCTTCAGTCTCCATAAACATTCAGCAAGCATCAATGAATGTCAGTAGGTGCAACTTTATTCCACATGGGTGCTATTTTGTTCCACACTGGGGAATTCAATGATGCACCTTTGCTTCACATGCACTCCCATATCAGATGTCATTTTGTCAGATGCTTCTCTGCTGCTGTCTGTCACACATCAACAAAATGTAATGGAGTATTAATGGAAAAGTTCATCCTCTCCTGCCATCCCATGACATCTGCCTCTGACATCATGGACCAACATTATAAAATAGGAGGCATTACTTTTGGAGCACCCCTGTACTTCCTGGATGTGGAAGTGGATCATCAAGAAGGTAAGATCTTTTTAAAGTTGATTCAAAACAGAGAGACTTTGAGTTTCCCTGTAAAAATAAAGGGCAATTTTGCTTAGAGACACAGTGGTTTGAACATGCAGTGTGTCTTGAGAGCAGACTTGAGCTTTCAGAGTTTATTCTCCCTTTTCCTTTGTAGCTTTTTTCCCTTTGTATCTATTTTAGGAGCATCCATGTACAGTTCCCACTCTGTGACAGTGAAGGAGTCTTTATAGGGTGTAGACTAGAACAGACTACACTGTAGGAGGATGTTGCATTACTGTAGCCTCATATTATAAGAAAGTTCAGCAATGTTTTAAAAAGCCAACACAAGAAATAACAGTAAGACCATGAAAAAAATATCTAGAAATACAAACCTGTGGGCTATTTTTTTCTAAGAACATAGGTAAGTGGAAAGAAAAGGAAAGAGGATGAAAGAAATAGCACACTACTATAAGAAAATAAACCTGTATGAGTGATTTCCTGGTTGATTCATCATCAATTAAGAGGATCTTTGAATATTTTTTTTACTATATCCTTTCCTTTTATTTTTAACTACTTTTAGATAGTTAATAAATTAGATTGACCAGAAAAATATGTATGATTGACCAGATAAATATGTATTTAGTAGATTGCAGGGATAAGAAAGGATTCAAACATCATTTATGGCTACTGAGGATATCAGAGGTCTAGAAAGGGCTTAAGGGTTTGAGTGAGATGCAATACCTCCTTCTCCACTGTGTGAACCAGTCCATTGTTAATTCAAGTTAAATAACTTACTTACCTGCTGGCCACTAACTATCCACTAACTGCTGGGCTGTCTGACAGTGAGCAACTTCTACCAAAAGATTAAAAGAAAACCTGCCTCTGTCCTTCAGTAGATGGTGCTCTTCCCTTCTCCTGAAGTTGCAGCTCATGTTGGTGATACCCTAAAATGCTCTATTTCAGAAGTAAATTAAAGCTACCATTCTTCTACATTTTGTACCACCATTGCATGATATGTGTTTTGCTAAGATTTGAATATCATCCCCTGTGTCCACGCCAAGGCCTATTTTATCTTGTTTACTTCATTTATTTAAAACATCCCACTTTCTCACCTGACAAAGTCTAGTTAACAAGGCTTAGGTCTACCAAAATTTTGCTGCTCTCCAGGAAAGAAAGAGCATACTCATTGTGCATTGACTCATTTCCTCCCTAGACATGTAAGACCTACTGCTATTTTTGTTGAGTTAGAAAGCTGTTCTCAAGTGTTTCTCCCACTCAGTCTGCAGTACTGACTTATCTATCATCTGGCTTTCCAGGACTTGCACCTATACTGGAAGACTCTAGTGGGTTTATGAATGCCCAGGTCCTGACACCTGCCTTGAATAACCTTATTCCTGACCTATGCTCGAGCAACTACTGGGCATGGTCTAGTTTCCGCTTGTCATCTTGCACCTTGTTTCCCATCAGGAGAAAATATGATTATATCTGTTCCTGCAAAGTCCTTGATTTTGGAGAAGTAAAACCTAATGGCATTGCAAGAGCATACTTGTATTCAGCCTGGAGACAAGCTGAGGAATGAGGTTTGAAGAGGAAGAAAAGTTGTAACAAATACCCCAAGTTAAAATACTAAGCTCAAAGATAAGGATGTAGCTGGAACTGCTGATAACAGTAATTTCCATGTAGTGTCTGATGGATGGGGTTAATTCCTAGAATACTCTTCCGAAAAGAGAGAGGCATTTACTATTTGTGTGTGTGTATTAGGAAGAATTGATTGTTATATTTCAAGCTTATTTAATTTTGGAACACATTTCTAGTCACATGAAGGAGAAGGTAACTAGGAACAGCCAGCACAGATTTACCAATGATCTGCTATGCTTGAGCAACTCAATTGCCCTGTAGATGAGTGGAGAGGAGTAGGTTGATTTTTGCACAATGGCCTTGTATTCTGTTAGGATGTGAATGTCTGGATGAGCGGAAAACAGTGTAGAAAATGCAGTTGAATGATTGGGCTCAAGTTGTAGGAGGTAGCTTATTATACCTTACCTGGAGGCAGGTAACAAACTGTTTGAGGGCACTTTCATCATATTTGTGAATGGGCTCATTCTGAGGGGCATATCTCAATGCCCTCAAAGGAAGATCTGCTCTTCAAGAGGCACTTAGACACGCAGAAGGCATTCATGAGCTGACTGGAATCTCATGAAATTCATCAGGGACAAAAGCAGTCCTGCATCTGGAAAAAAGAGCCCTTGACAGAGCTGTGGGCTAGGAACAGCTGTGCATTGTTGGAGATTGAGAGAAAATGGGCATATGTTGAAAACATATCTTCATAGTGAGAACAGTTGTGCAGGTGCATGACTTGCTCAGAGGATGGATCAGAGACCCCTGAGATACCTTCCAGCCCAAACTGCCCTATGTTACTATACTTCTCTGTAACATTACAGCTTGGTTTAAAAGTAGAAGAAAACCTGAAAGACTACTGTGGTTGTTGGTGGGATTTTATTTCAGCCAACCTTGTAGAGGAAGGAGATACTTAGAGGAATGTGTCCACAAGCGACATGCAGCTGCCAGCATTGTCTGCTTCTTTCCTGTGAGAGGGAGAGCTTGGGCTGGGGACAAGCCCTGTCACAAGGGATGTGGAGGCTGAGGGACCCTCCTTGTTGACACGTTAGCCCTAGTTCCATTTACTTTTCTGTATTACTCAGAGAAACTAGGACATGCTAGCAAAAGAGCGAGATTGGTCCAGGCTGATGCTAAATTCAGTGAGAGACTTTGGGTTTTCCTTTGAGAAGCCATTGCATAGCATGCAGCTGGAACAAAAGCCTGTCAGAGAAATGGAAAATTTCTATAAGAGTATAAAACTCTAATGGATGCTTCAGCTGCAAACTCATGCTGAGGGTTGCTTATTTTCCATAGAAAATGACTGCACCTTGTAATAAGGAAAGCAATATGCACATTCAGATTTTCAATAAAAGAAAATATATCTCCCTGACATTTTATTATAGAGTAATATAATCTCTGTATTCAGCAGACTAATGGATACTGTTTCAAAACATAAGACAATGTCACATCATAAACGGGTGATTTAATAGGTACTACTTATTTTGTTGGAATATCTTGTGAATTAAATTGGTGTTCACGCCTGTAAAATATGTTTTGCTATTGTGACTTAAAGTTACTAAGAAAGACCATGTTCCTTTACCTTTCCACTGCATTGCCTCACATGCTGCTCTTTTCTGTCACGGAGTCTCTGCCAGCTGCTTCTACTTCTATCTGGACTAGCAGAAATGTTTCTGAAGTATGGTAGTCTTCTCTCACAATCTGTCTGGGCTTTGCACAAGATCCCAAGTGCAGGTCCCACCAGTGAACACTGCAGAATACAAGCCAGAAAACTATGACAACAGTTTTGGAGTGATTGCACTGCAAAAACAATTAGACCTCTTCTGCCTTTGTCCCAGTGAACAGCAGTGCTGCAATAGAGGAAAGTAATGCTAAAGTTTGGAAGACTTTTCATCACTATAGTAGAGACAACAGATACTTGTTCTACCCCATCTCAGTCTCTAAAAACATATTTGCGCACTTCACACACTCTAATAGCCCAAACTAGAGTATAGATAATGTATAAAGGTCACTTTTATTGCAGTATAGCACACTCTGCCAGTAATGTTTAATAGGTACTATGAAAGGGCCACTATGCAAGAGTAAACATGGATTCAGTTTATGCAGGAAGTTAAACAAAACTTGCCATGGATGCTGATGTTCAGACTCTCAGGTTGGATGCAGTGTGTGTAGCATTACTTAAATTAGTATTATTTTTCAGGCTGGTTTTCTTATCCCTGTTCAGAGGTAAACATTGGACACAGTTCACAGTCTAGCAAAATAGTAAAAAAAAAAAAGGCATCAAAATGAATACTTATTATGAACTATTTTACACTCAAAACAAAATACAGAGATGAATTTCAAAAGATTCCTTAAATTCGTTGCTTGGTATTTTGATTTTCTTTTTGTCTGGTATTTGACGTTCTGTATTATTCTTTTCTAGTTGAATTGAACTAAACAGGATTTTTAATGGCTCTGACTAATCTTTATAATAGGGAAAAATTTCTCCCGTGAGCAAGGGGAAAGCAAGCAGCACTAATTATCTCCAGCATGGAAGAATTCTGAGTCAAAGAAATCCAAGCACTGAAATATATTTTCCTGTCAAACTTGGCTCATTAATATGCTTATCAGTTGTGTACATATTCAAAGTATATGTCATATCATACAAATTTGAATGTGTCAGTGTCATGTGGATATAATACACAATCCTTTAAAAAAAAATTAATTAAGAGCCTGTTCAGAGATGTATTTACCCTCTTCTTTGATTGTTCTTTGCATCTCTCCCTCTTGCCTAGCCAGCAGATGGGGGAAGGCTTCCTCTGCAATGCAAGATTCTGGTCTTTCCAGAAGGAAAACACAGGCAAACAACTTCCTACTCAGTCCCCATGGTGAAGCAGGCACGTGGGTCTTCCATCAAGATTCTGAATTTTACCTCTTTCTTCTCTCCCCACCTGAAAACAGCGATGGCTGCCATAACTGATGGACACGACTGTGACCAGCAAGCTGTCCTATACTTGGATGGGCAGGCATAAATGTATTCAGCACAAATCCCACAAGTGCTTTTAGCCATCACACTCCAGCTAAAATGTCCCTGGTATGAAGGCTGACTGATGCCTTCCACTCTCCCCAGCATCTGTCTCTTTGTACTGCTTATTGCTCAGGGCTTCAAACCCAAAGTGGACTCATTGATTGCCTTGACAGCTTATTTCTGGTTTAGGGCTTTATTTTGTCCTCCTCATTGTAGTTACTCACCAGAACACATACGTACACTTTGCTCTGTCTGCTGTCTGAACAGGTATAATTTCCTGTCAATGGCAATGCTGACAGTGAGCATACAGGGCTTACTCACTGTAAATCAGGCACTACTTAAATATACGTTAGCATCCATGGAAGGCAGATGGTCTATCACCAGCAGACATTCGCTGATTATGGTCAACTCCCGTGCTCCACCTGGCTGATATACCTTTACAGCACTGACTTTGAATGCATATGGGGTACGTGCAGGAGAACTGCCCTTACATCATTCCAGGTTACACATATGCAATTTTAAGACTGCTGGTATCCAAGCTTTCAAGAGAAAATAACTACATCACTGTTATTATTTTCAGCCAGATAAATTACAAAGGATATGCTGATAGAATAATGCTCTCCCTTCTTCCTCCCTCCCAGACTGATGACTTCTCAGTATAAAGTTAATCTGGCTGAACTTTTGTTTGAATTAAGAGACTGACAAATCTATACTGAGTATTTTTCACACATATAGTTGTCTTTCACCTACTGGCTTCCAATGCTCTGAAGCTACTTGCTTTGAATTCCCTCAATAGGAGTACAATAAAATAGGAAACAGAAAAAAAAACCACCCTTCCTTCCATGTTTAAACTAAACAGTAGAAGTACAAGTCATAGCCTTGGAATGTTTGTTTTACTTATGTTAAAAGTGCACCAAACTGAGATCAAAGACTTACTTGGGATGAGGAATTATAGAGGATCCTCTTGGTAGCACTCAAATTTCAGCCACCTACAACCAGCTCAAGGCCTGGGCTGAGTGCCCCCAGCTGGCAGCAAAAATAATCATTTGGGCTGCTTCAGCCTTCAAGCACCCTGAGTAACAGGAAATGGAAGGTGTCTAGCATATAAGAAAGGAGAGCTCTCAGTTTGGGTTAATGGACAGCCGTATAGAGGAGTGTCCCTTAAAAGCGTTGAGGTTCTTCATGTCTACGGAAATGACAAAAATTAATTACTTTATTCAGTATTGGCTTAATTCTCATCTCAATAAACTAACTGAGCAGAGCAAGTTCACTTTTCTAGGCTTTTATTTCTAATTAAGACTAATGAATTGTCAAGAGAACAACACAGATAAGTCACTGATTGAGTCATATACCAGATTTCTAAGCAAATAGGCTATTTGGTTCCCTCTGGGAAAGAGTTCAACAGCATGTCATTCATAGAGGGTGTTATACTGACAGGTGATATTGACAATTTTGTTACGCAATATTTAATGCTAAAAATCATAGAATGGTTTAAGTGGTCATAGAATGGTTGCATGGTTTAAATGTTTAAGATGCTGTCAGAGCAGAAGTTGAAATCTGTGCAACATTATATCTCCTTTCAGTTCAGAGAGAGAAGAAGACTTTGTAACCACACATATTCACATTTTGAAACCCAACAATGATAGCCAGCTAAGTTTAGTCAAGAAAGATATGTAACTTTTCCACAGAAAACAAAAAGAGCACATTCTAAGACCACACCAGGGAAGATTTGTACTTGCTTTGGATGATACAGAGACTACTTTTTGTTTTCATGTTTTGTGTTTTTAAATACCTATAGCTTATGCATATCTTGCAGGATTCAGCACTGTGCCCTAGCAAGTTAAACTGCAGATCCTCCACAATGAGAAAGTATTGTAAATAGGTGTCAGAAGTGGAGAAAAGAGAAGCATGATATCTAGAATTTCCACAGATTTTAAAGTCAGGCCAATCC
>PPHD01025003.1:0-11922 GCA_002909625.1 Bambusicola thoracicus
TGCCCCGCTGAAGGAACCGCAGCGGATCCGTCGGTACGGGGGTTCCGGCGAGCACGGAGGGCCGCGCTGCCCGCACGCACCTTCCTCCCCGAAGCCGTCCCCGTCCTCATCGCCGCCGTCCCGCCCGGCGGGGCCCAACGTCACGTGCGGATCCCCGTTAGGCCCCGACATCGCCGCCACCGCCGCCCTGCCGAGCGCCGGGCTGCCGGGAGGCGGGGCGCCCGGGGACGCCGCTGGCCAATGGGGTGACGCGATGCAGCACGCGCGTCACGTGAAGCCGGGCGGGAGGCTGTGCGTAAAGCCCGCGGTTAGCGGGCGGTGTGCGGGAGGGTGGGAACTGCGGGGTGTCTCCTGTGAGGAGCCGCTGTGGCGCCCCACGGGTGTGAGGCTGCAGCTCCGCCTTTGCTATCGAGCTCCAGGCCGTAGCGGAGCGCCGTGGCGCCGGTTCTGAGCAGTCGGAGGCGGTTCGCGCCGCCCTGGGGTCACCTTCACGTTTCTGCCGCAAAGCACGAAGGCAGCGCGCTGCCTCTCCTCGTCCTTGGCCCGCTACCAGCCGTCCGTCAGCCGCCCTGCGGGAATCCGGGCGCCTGAGAACCGCTTCGTCCCCTGATGTCACTGAGACAGAAATAACGCGCTGCGTTAGGCAGCTCAAAGCTCTGTCGTTAAATGGGTATTTGGGGAGAAGAAGAAAGAGAAAGTTACGTTTCCATTACACACCGCGGGAGGCTGCCCGCCTTTCTTTCAGACTGAAGCGCTGCCGCACCGACCCTCCCCCGCACAACGCCCCTCAACGCGGCCGCCATTTTGGGGCGTGGAGTCGCGGCGGCCGCCCCGCCCCTCCGCGCCTCCCGCCCCCGTGCCCGCAAGATGGCCGCTGCCGGCAGGGCCTGGCGGGTCGCGGCGCTGCTGCCGCCCTGGCGGCTGCGGGCCCCGTGCCGTTCTTTGGGCAGCGCGGCGCGGGGCGCTGCTGCCGGCGGCGGCCGCTTGTTGCTGGGCGCTGTCTTCGCGCTGGGCGGCGGTGCCGGTCTCTGCCTGGCGGCGCGGCAGCGCCTGAGGGAGCACTCGGCCGCGGAGGTAACGCGGCGCGGGGCCCGGCGGGAGAAGGGGTGCCTGGGGAGGCGCGGGGCGGATTCTTTCCGTCTCCGTGGAGCACGCGGCTGTCGGTGCCCCGTTTTCGATCGGGAAGGGGCTTAAAATGACGTGAAAGAAACCCCAGCCGCGTTTCCCCGGAGGAGCTGTAAGAAATGGCTGTCAGGAAGCCGGGGCTCGCTGGGGGTGTGGAGCGCGGCCTGTCGGAGAGCTGCTGTTGTGTTTCCAACGCCCGCAGCCAAATGCATTGCAAATAAGAAGCAAACCGAGAGGACCGCGATGCTTTATAATGTATGACCCAGCGCTAGCACGTGTCGGGCTGCTGGAGCCAGACAGGGGACGTCCCTGGGGCGATGCTTCACTGTCTGCACTGCCCCCGTTCCTCCCTCGGTTAACCTCAGGGGGCCGAATGTAGGCCGGTGTGTCAGAACGCTTCGTATTTCGGCAGCTGTCGGCTCTGAGCCTCTGCCATCCATTGAGGTACAGCACCGCTTCCCCTCACTGCCCTTACCAGCCGCAAAGCCTCTTCCTGCACTCCCCGCCCCGAGGGTCCCACAGAGGTTATAGAGCACCGAACGCTGTGTAGAGGGGTCTGCTGTCTGCATCTCACTTCTTTTTTTTTTTTTTTTGGGGGGCTGTGAAAAGGAATAGGAGTTTCCAGCAGGTTGAGGAGATGTGGTTACTGGTCCTGTGAGGTGAATGTGATATTGTTTGAAGAAAGCCTCTTTGAACTGAGATACACTGATGGTCAGGTGTTGGAACTCAGTGGCTATCAGTTCTTAACAATAATAAGCGTGAAATAAAGATAATGTTTATACTTTTTAGTAGAAAACAAAAGCTTTGGGTCTTCTTTCTTCCCCAGCTGCCTACAGGGAACCTGCAGCTCACCCTCTACCAATATAAAACCTGTCCTTTCTGCAGTAAAGTCCGAGCTTTTCTGGATTATCATGGGCTGCCCTATGAAATAGTGGAAGTAAACCCAATAATGAGGAAGGAGATCAAATTCTCCACCTACAGAAAGGTGCCCATCCTGCTAGCAGATGCCGGAAGCCCTCTGGTAAGTTACTGTTGGGAACTTTGACTGGGAAGTTTGTATGGCTTTTCACACATTGTGTAACTTTAAAATCATATTATAGTCTTCCAAGGCTAAGATTTGTTCCTCGTGTTGTATCCTCTGCCATAGCCTTGTGAAAAGTGTTTTCAGTCTTTCTTTCTAGGCATGCTGTTTTATGTAGTGACTCTGTAGTCCAACGATTATCTGGCTTCTCTCAGCCCTTATGCAGGATGCGCATTTCATGCCACATATAAAAAGAGTCTGCTTACGCTCTAAGGGAAGAGATCACTCTGATTCAACTCTGTGGCTTTTTAATATCAGTGTTGCTTTTTCTGCTTTGCTGCTGCGAAGTACTTAAATCCAAAACCTAATAGCATGGCCTGTGGACCCATCCCTCAAGTCCTCTGTTATCAGAATGGAAGACAGATTTGAAACATCTATAGGAACTGTTGAGCCACGGCCTGAGCCACTGATTGAGCACCTGGGAAAGGACCTGGTCAGCCCTGAGAGCACAGCTGAGGGCAGTTCAGCAGTGTGACCAGAAGGGGTGGAGC
Source organism: Bambusicola thoracicus (assembly GCA_002909625.1). Lineage (NCBI taxonomy): Eukaryota > Metazoa > Chordata > Aves > Galliformes > Phasianidae > Bambusicola > Bambusicola thoracicus. The sequence continues at coordinate 2,698 of PPHD01025003.1, forward strand.
CTGGCTGCACCTCTCTTAGACTTCATTTAAGGCTGACTGCCACTGGGGAAGGATCTCTTCCTGGAGATCCCTTTTTGGGGAAGCTTTCCCTGTGAACCTGGAATCTTCTGATCTGGGTGAGCAATCTTCTTCCCTTCCTTTATAGCACCGTTCTATTGTGCTGGTCCTTCTGTTGTCACACCTTTGCTGTAATGCCTTTCCCATCCTATTGATCTGTCCAGTTGCTACCAAATAATACTCTAAAGTGCTTGCAGAGGAGATCTGCGTGTAGGGCTGCCTGTGGAAATGCGTGAGGGGAAAAAGGGACTGCAGCACTCATTTGGAAACCTCAGCATGCAGGGGGAAGATTAAGAACTTCCTTTTCAGTATCACCCATTTCTGAAAGTTTGTTTTGATTCTGTTTTTCAGCAGCTGAATGACTCTTCAGTGATCATCAGTGCAATAAAGACCTATCTCATTTCCAAGTAAGAAAACAAAATGATGGAAGAAGAGCTGAATGTGACTGGCCCTGTGAATCTCACCTGTGAGATTTTCTTTGCATAAAAACTGCCCAGTCGTGTGCTAGGGTTAGTCCTGGAACTAAGCTTACGTTTAGCCATAATGTCCAGAGTGAAATCAGATTTCTATAGCTGTGGCCTGTCCTTTGGATCCACTTGAGAAACGTAGGAAGTTTTATGCCTGCAAAAACAAACTTTCTGACACAGAAAAATAGGATACGCTAATAATAGTTACTTGAGAGCAGCTGTTCCAAAGTCTTATCAAAATTTATTTCAGATAAAATCTGGAACCCCATGCACTTAGACTAGTATGTTTTAAAGTATGTGTCTGTCAATATGTTCTTTGCTCTTGCCCAATTTTGTAGCAGTCTGATCGGGTGCTAACTGTATTTCTGTCCACAGGAGGAATAGCCTAGAAGAAATTGTGTCCTTTTATCCTCCCATGAAAACGGTGACTGAGCAAGGCAAGGAGGTACTTGAGTATGGGAATAAATACTGGCTCATGCTGGATGAGAAGGAGACAAAACGAGTCTATCCTGTTAAAGAAGTGAGAGTGTAAGTGCTCTTAAGTTTGTGGGTCCTTCAAGTAGTGTCAAGCCTGCTTCAGATATCCTCGTGGGTAGCGTGTATATTAAATCCTGTGGGTACTGACAACACCTGCCATGCTTCCTTGGTGTCTAAAACATGGGTAGTTAGTGTGACTTTGTATGCTGTACCCAAAGCTGTTGAGTGACCTAGTTCCCTCTGTTGTGGTCATACCAGCCTTCAGTTGCATCCAGTTTCTTTCTTGGCCTTTTGTCACAGAGGAATGACGTGGAATAGTAGTTTCCCAAGGGTGTACTTGCTGCTTTAGTTCTCGGGGAGGAGAAGCTAGTGCTCTATCTTCAGTCTTAATTACAGATGGAGATGGGAGGAGCCTTGCTGAAGATAATGCTCCTGAGTGCATTTCAGAGAGGTCACCAAAGCACGTGTTTAGGTAGGGGTTTTGACACAGTTGTCCTTGGTAAAACCTCTGGTTAACGTCACTGTGATTCTCTCTGCCTCCTCTAGCCCTGCTTTCCCTACCTTACTCACTGACAAGTCTCTTTTAATACCTGCAGGGAAGAAATGCAGTGGAGAAAATGGGCAGATGATTGGCTTGTTCACCTCATCTCCCCCAACGTCTACCGCACCCCCAAAGAAGCCTTGGCGTCCTTTGATTACATTGTCCGTGAGGGGAAGTTTGGCACTGTGGAAGGCTTCTTTGCCAAGTACATGGGGGCCATTGCCATGTTCTTCATTAGCAAGAGACTGAAGAAACGGTTGGTACCACTGAGCACTGAGTGCACAGTCATAACTCCTTAATGGCCATAGCTATGAACTCCAGAGCTTAAAGAGCAGAACCTCAGTTTGAAAACAAACCATTTAATGCAATGTGAATAACAGCTATGTTTCTCTCACTGGAGGTACTGAACTCCTCATCTGCTCTTTACTTGCAAGCTGCCCCCTTCACCTTAAAATACCTTCCTGATTCCCCAGCAAAGACCAGCCCAAAAGATGAGAGATGATGGAAGGTTAAAGAACCAAACCTGCGTTTTCAGTCTAGTTCTTCTCTTTGTTTAGGCATCACCTTCGAGATGATGTCCGAGAAGACCTGTACGAAGCAGTTGATAAGTGGGTAAAAGCCATTGGCAAAAACAGGCTGTTCATGGGTGGAAGCCAACCAAACCTTGCTGACTTGGTAAGTGGTTGATAAGTGGTTCATTCCTGTTTCTATGGTTACGTATATTGCAAATTACCCAGTTGTTCATCCATGTGAAATGGTGAATGTGAACATAGGCAGAGAAGGTGATTTACATGAGCTACAGGCACGTAGAATGCTTTTGGTAAAGTGGGACAGTATTTGCTTTCCTTCAGCAAACTGTTCTCTAAAAAGGAACCTGCAGTACTCATCTGCATGTTACAGATTGTGTGGAAGTGTGAGAAAAGCAGTTTGCAAACCAGAACAACTGCTCTGGATAGTGAGTGCTGGTGAGCAGAGCCTCACACCTGCGCAGGCTTTATTACCCTTGGTGCTGAGGAGGTGTTCTTTGCAGGCAGCAGTGTGGAGCAGAGCGTGATTCCTTCCCTGGAATGCAAGGGAAATATTTTCCACCAGGGCTTGATACTGAGATGGCTTAAATTCTGCTCCACAACTGCATAGGGATTCTATCCTTTTCTTAACAACTATTTCCTTAAACAAAAGGAATGTGTGTTCATGCTCCCTTTCTGCCTGTTCCTTGCTAATCAGAGCTGTGGAGCATGCTGTAGGCAGGTAAAGAGCCTTGCTTTCTGCTTTCTGGGCTGTAGAGGCGCTCTCATTGATACCCTAAGCCGTTCTCCACCACTGACTTTCTCAGTGTTGTTCTAATCTTCGTCCTCTGGCACAGGCAGTGTACGGAGTGCTCCGAGTCATGGAGGGGCTGGAAGCCTTTGACGACATGATGGTCCACACCAAGATTCAGCCTTGGTACCAGCGCATGGAAGAAGCTATTCAAAAGGCTGCAGCCTGATGTCAACTGCAGCCTCCTTCCTGAAGTACTTGCATGGGGGGAAAAAACTTAAGAAGGAATGGTGTTTTATTTTGCAAGGAGTTGAACGGACTGATCACACCTCATGAACTGACATGCAGGCACAGAGACTGTCCTGTTTAGAGCCCTGAGTTTCTGCAAGCAGAGGGATCCTGCAGTGCGTAAGTGTAAATGAGATATTCAGAAGGGTGGGAACAGGTAAAAGAAAGGTGTTTGGGGCACTGCTGGAAGGAAGAAGCTCGGACTGAACTGAAGAAGCACTGAGCAGGTGAGAGCCATGCTCAGAGCACCTTACTGTAAGAGCAAGCTGCTTTCTTGGCTAGGGAGCGTTACAGCCGGATTTGGTCTGATAGTTGAGCAGCTTTTGCTTCAACCTGTCTTCCTCCGTTCATCCACACATCTGTTTTGCTGACTGAGACACTGGGCGCTAGATTTTGAGGAGGAGTTTTTCTGCAGTAGAATCTCGTGAGCCCGGTGCTGTGGGAGCTGGGAAAGGTCCCTTCCTCTGCCGGGCCGTGCTGTGCTGATGGGCTGTGAGCTTTACTCTGCCATGGGAACGGTTCTTAAGGCGATCGTGTACGGTGTGTGAGGATAAAGGCTTCTGTGACAGCGATACGTGTGAGCTCCTCCCTGCAGCGCCCGAACATCGTGCCCTGCACAGGCACCGCTAATGCCAAGCGCTTATTTTGCATGAAGTCTCTCAGGAACACCCCTGAAAATCAGTTTGTTTTGAGGGAGGGGGAGAAAAGAAAAAGGGATAGGAGGGATTGGTGCGTGGGGGAATATCTGGGTGCTGCTGTTGTGTGCTGCTGCACCAGCTGAGGTGGGAGCGATGGCCGCGGGATGGGGTGGAGCGGGCGGTGTTCCCCTGAGGGCAGGGAGGGCTGTGAGGAAAGCTGCTCTAACGTTACCTCAGGCAGCAGAGGCTGTCTGTAACTGCACCCCGCGCTCTGAGGGGGCTCTGTGGGTGTGAGAGCCGGTACTGGGACAGTTCGGGCTTGTTTTTTTTTTTCCTTAAATGCACGGATTTTAGAGGGGAATGAGTGATGATTTCAGTTCTGCTTTGACACAGAGGGGTGAACGAACGTTGGCGGTACGGCGGCAGCTTTGGTGCTGTTCTCGTCAATTTGCTCAAGCCGTTCTGAGCTGAGAACGGCGCTGTAGTTGCCCGGAGGACGGAGTTCGGCGGGCGGCGTGGGCCGTTGGCGTGGTTTTATTTCCAAGACGGCGAACGCGGCGCTGAACCGAACCGAACCCCTTCCGAGCGCTCCGAACGGGGCTCTGCGCGCCTCGCGTCGCCGTGGCGACGGGGCCCGTTGTGGGCGGGGCGGCGCTGCGCCGGGGCGGCGCGCGGCTGCCGAGGAGGGTTTGAACCGCCCAATGGGAGAAGCGCGGGCGGCGGCGGCGGCGCGGCGGCCCCGGAAGTGCTGCTGCATCTCCTGCCCGTGGTGCGGCCCCTATGGCTGCGGCGCCCCCCGCCGCATCGCCGCCGCCGGCGAAGACCACCTGAGGCGGCCCCGGCTGTGGAACGCGCTCGGCACCTCGCGGTGAGGAGGAGGAGGGGGAGGAGAGGCCGTCGGGCGGCTCTCGGAACGTGACGGGGAGCGGCCGAGGGGAGCTCGGCCCTTCTGCCCTCAGCGCGGAGCCCGGCGGGTCCCGCAGTGCGGGTTCGCTGCGCGACGCCTCGCGGTGACGTTGGTTTAACGCAGCTGTTGTCACGCACTGCCCCGGTGACGGCGTAGCGCTGACCGCTGTGCGCTTCTAGTCTCGAAACGACCCAGCGATCCATTGGGATTAACCGTCCGTCCTTCCCCGAGCCGTAGCACATCGATCTCCGCCGGCGTTCCTCGCCCCGCGGTTTTTGGCCGCCCTCCGGTGCTGTCCGTGGGGTTCGGCAGTGGCGCAGAGAGCGGTGTGGGAGCGCAGCAGGGCGCCTTCCGGCTGTCCGAGCGGCTCTTTCCCTAAGCCGGGTCAGGCTGGCTGTGGCTTCGTGCCGAGCTATTTCCTTACCGGTGTGCTGTGGCGTTACTCACCAAAACCCGACGTTTGCCATAAGCGATGCAGTCACATTGCTTTCACTCAGGGCAGGGTGTTACACCATCCTTGGCAAACTGGCACGTTAATCATAGGTCATCTGAATTCTGTTCTAGCGGTGGTAGGGAACAAAATAACACCTGAAGAAACACTTGTACCGCATCCCCCTATGCAGCAAACCCTTTCCATAGGGTTAGCAGCGAGGCCCTTTGTGCTGCAGCTCCGAGAGCTCTGAACCCACCGGGCACAGCAGTCCCCGCTCGTTTCTCCCAGTCCCACCCAGGCAAGCAGCTCCCACTGCTCCCAGTTCAGCTCTATGGCTGGGGCTGGTTGGCCGCCGGTATGTACGTGTTTGCTGGGCTGTGCAGCACCCAGGACTCGTGCTGCAGGCTTTTCTTTCAGCTGTTCTGAAAATGGTGAAGGGTTGCTGTTGCAGCTGTCTGGGTGAGACCCTCTCGTGTCATTCTAGAGAATGGTTTTCCAGTGTTTAAACCAACTCTCAGTATGTATGGGATGACAGTCCCAGTTGTTTCCTCATCCCGCACTTGTCAGAGGAAGCAATGGCACGCTGACCTGTTTGAGTTCATACATCTGATGTATTTGAGTCCGCGTGTTGCCTTTGAAAGGAGGAGAATGTTCTGAAATGGGCACCGTTCCCCATCAGTTGGCCGTGACGGTCCTTTCGGGTCCCTTCCAACGTGGGCTGTTCTATCATTGTGTCGTTTCTGCATCAGGTTTCCCTCATCCATTGACAATGAGATGACATCAGTATCTGCACAGAGCACGGTGTCAAGAGGAGCAAAAAGCCTTAAACTCACTGTAAGTAACTACAGCTGGGCTGCCAGAACTCTGCTGTTTGATTTTTCTAAGCTTTACTGTTGCGTTATACTGAAGCATCATTACCTCGAGGGAAGATTCATACCTGCACTGATTTCTTTAGCTTTGTCTCTGGGCTTTTCTGTGCTAGGCAATTAGTGTGTGAACTTTTACATGCATGCATCACAGAGACAGAATCTGAAGAAGGATCCAGAGGCTTTTAAGCATTGGTTTAACTTCGAGAACTTGAAGTTGAGCACATGTGAAAGAACCTACAGGTTCAGGGCTATAGGGTGGAATGATCTCTTTGTTTCCTGTTGCTTTTTCTAAGCTAAGCTGTTAAATTAATGCTCCTTTCCTCTTCCTCTATGAAATTTCTGATGGTGTTGGTTACTGAAGTCCTTGATTTCTCACTAGTTCTGAGGCTTTGGACACCAGTGGCTCTTGCAGGCACCCTCTTTTGATACAGCTGTGTTTGTTCACAAAAAATATTAACAGCAGAGAAATGCTTTGTGTTAATAGCTTTACAGCATAAGAGTATGCACTTCAGAATGGCAGATGCTATTGAAGGACAGCACATGCTTTGACCAAAACTGGCCACTGTTGCTCTCTGGCACGGAGGGAAATGTTGTTATTTCCAGTTTCCTTATTCACAGGTTTCCTTTCATTGTATTGCCCTTTCCCGTCTGTGGGAGAAGAGCCATGAAGAACCGTTCCTCATCTCCCCCTTTGCACGTCCATGTGGATGAAAACACCCCTGTCCATGTCCATATTAAAAAGGGTCAGAAAACCACACCTGCAAAATGCCAGGTAGGAGTGTGCAGCTGGGTGTTTGTGAGGGCTGCAGGGAGGAGGCGGTCCTGGAAGCACCACAGAGTCTTTGAGGTCTGTTTTACCATAGTATTAGAACTGAGACCTGTTGCCTTCTTAACTACGTGCATAGACAGTGGTGAATTTCCAGTGACGTGTTTTCTGTGTTTAAGATGATTTAATTATGTTACAGAATTTATGGCTTGTTTTCATGTTTAATTAAGTGATCGGGGCTGGACTCGCTCCTCTTTAGAGGTCCCTTCCAGCCCCTACAGTTCTGTGATTATGAGAGCTGTTGCTTTCAGTGTGATGTAGCTTGGGGGATGTTCTCCTCTGATGTCCTGGATTTGTATTCTCACACTGTTATTTCTTTAGCTTTGTCCCTGCTTTTGAAGGAAGGGTTTGGGGTAAGGAGATAACTCAATGTTCCACGTTCTGTCCTGATTGTATTAAAATGCATATGTTTAGAAGAAGAGGGACTGGATTCAAACCTTCTTCTGGCATTAAGCACCTTGTCAGTCTGCAGAGCTGCGCAGCAGAGAAGGATCTCTTCATACTCTTGTCAGCAGTAGACAGAAGGCAATACTGTGTTGTAGCTGTCTTGCATCCTTTTGAATGGATGGATGATTGTGTAAGGTTTTTCTCTACCAGTACTGGCAGTTGCTAGCTCATTCCCATGTCTGCAGACATGCTGGTACCAATTCTCCACTAATTTTCTCTTTCTTGCTAATGGCAAATCAGGGTCTGACAGTGAAGTCGCTGCCTCCTATTAATTAATTCCCCCCAGGGTACTTTAGAATGGCTTTTCTTCCTCATCAGATATTAAAGTTGTGCAAACACACTTTGACTTTTCATCTTTTAGAGCACCTCAAATTTAAGGCAAGTAAGCGTGGATGTACTTTTGACTATAAAACAGGGAAAATGCTTCAGGGGCTTTTCATAACCAATCACACTGTGATGCTGTTTCCTCTGGTAGTGTTGTCAGCTGATACAGCTGCTGTACTGTGAGATTCATCTGGAACAGAGAACAAATCTACCGGGTTGTTCCTTCTGCACCCAAATGGGTTACATCAGTATTCTTGGCGTATCTCCCCACAGAGGAGACTTCCTTCCCCATACCTGTCCCCAAGTCTTCCTGCTGGCTGAGTAAGGCTTTCATCACATCACAGTTGGGACTATTTCAGTCATACAACAATCTTTTCCTGATAAGCAGCAAGAATACATCAGCTGAATGTGCAATAACCTTTCCTTCTGGCTAGTGTTAGCCTCTCTGTTGGCACACCCCATCTCATGTACCATGTATAACACTGACTTTTTTTGTGTGAATGATCTTCCATTTCTTTTTGCAGCAATAAAAATAGTAAATAGTTCTTAGAAGATCTTAGTAATTGATTTTCTCTGTTTCTTTTTTAGCAAAAGCACAAACAGAAAATGAAAGGGAATACTGTGAACGTGCGCCGAGCAGTCCAGGTGAAAACAAAGGCCCCCTGGATGCCCCCAGGAAAAACATCTGTCCTCGATTCCACCTACAAATGGGAGGTACGGCTGCTTCTGCTCCCTCAAGCAAGCTTTAGCTCAGGTTGAGGAGAGTGGTTGTGTAGAATCAGGCTGGAAGGAGTTGGGCTGATAGGAAAGAAGGGCACTGTCACTTACAATCCATTTTGAGTGTTTCTTGTATGTCTTTTTCGTTTCTAAATATAGAAAAATAAGAAATTCATTAACAGCTGATGTCCATCTCGTGTGTTTCCATCTCTAGAACACGAATGTACTTGTTAGTTCCTGCTGTGTTTAGCATTGATGCAGTCTGACCTGGAATTTTGTGTGCGGTTGTGGGCTCTACAATTTAAAAAGGATTTTGAGATGTTTGAGTGCTCCCAGGGGAGAGCAACAGAGCTGGCTGAAGGGCTGGGAGGTATGAGAGGGCATACAGCTATAGGAGCACTGCGTGTGCTAGATCTGATGGGAAGGACGTTGAAGTGGGATGAGGTCACTCTCACAGCTGCAGCAACTGTGTGGTGTTTGTACTGTTTTCTTCCTGACTACTCCTCAGCTTTTGAATTCCTGGCTCTTCCACGATGAGAATTTGAGTTTTCTTTTTCTCTTTTTTTTTTTTCTCTCTTTTATTCTTTCTGCATTTTTGAACACTTGGAAGTAAGAGCTGTTTACGTTCTGCTTTTCCTCCCTAGTCTCATTGCAGTTCATTGCAGTCTCTAGTTTTGCTATTTAGGTTTGGAACACAATTCATACCTTTCTATGTGGAAAATAAGATGCCATTTATTGTTTTTCATTAGGGACCAACTCACCGCCTGGAAATTACACCTCCAGAGTCCGAGAAGATGATGTCGGTGTTGCGCCTGAGTGATCTCTCTACGGATGAGGAAGATGCAGTTTACTGCAAAATGAATGAATACGAAAGGAAGATAGATAGCCTGATGAACGTGGTGGGAACACTAAAGAATGAGGTGAGGGAACCAAGGAAAGACCTGCTGGTTCTGGCTTTGTAGCTGATTATTTGGCAA
>PPHD01025004.1:0-11922 GCA_002909625.1 Bambusicola thoracicus
TAAGACATTTTTTTCCATGGACAAGATGCTGTCATTAACCAATCTCTCTATCATTATACAATATACAGTAGTGACTAAGGTGACACCGACACTTCTTTGCTTAAAGACTTATTGATGTGGCTAGGGTGCATGTAAAACCAGTCAGAACTTTTCTTCTAAGTCAGTCAGTAATCCTGGCCGCTCAGAAGAGATTTCAAAGTGCACGCAGTAGAATTCTTGTAAGAGATTTTTTTGGAGTGCTTGGAAAATTACTTACCTTATATGAGATAACCTGACCAAACTAAGGATCCTGGCATGTCTTTCAAGTAATGGCTACGTTCTGTGACCAATTCTTAGTTCCAAGTAACAAACAAAGAGCGTTCTAATTATTAGAGACATAAAAAACAGGCCCTTGATGTTGAGTATGAGAATATGTAAATGCTCATTGCAGTTTCTCTCTGATGAATCTGTCAATTGCATTTACTGGTTTGACCACATTTTGAATTAACAGTGCATTGCAATTCAATCCTCTTAGAAAAATGCTATGCAATAAATTGACAGTGTAGCACTATAATCATTTGATACTAAATGAAAAGCTCCACACAGCAGTACATTTGGAATTGGTTCTGATCTGCACTGTCAACAACAAAATCTATTTATGTGTTATTAACTGCTGAAAATAACAGTATCAAAGAAATAGCATTGGAGTTTAACTTCCTATCTAATCACACACCAGTTAGGAGTCCAGCAGAATGCACTACTGACACTAGCAATTCTCTGATAGAAACTTCAAGCAGAAATTTTGGATCTATTTCAACTCGATGCATATATCCGCTAGAGTACAGAAATATTCCGACACTTTATTTATTCAGTAAACCAATTATCTCCCTGGATGAGCTGCCAAAAAAATTCTGCAACCTTTATTTCTGAAAGTTTAAACAATATGTACTAAAATCTGATCTTCCTACTCAGTGCAACAACATACAAAGAACAGCAGAAGAAAATTTTTGGACAGTGTAAGAGGCAAACTATATCATTAGGAAAACTTTTGGAGAAAAAATGTTATAGACAATAGTATGGATAATATACCCTTTCCCTTGAGGCTACAGAACACCACAGTGCTATGGAATTACATTCCTAACAGAAGTCTCCAAACTGCTATTGATATTTTATTTTTCTGTAGTTAATACATTTCATTTCCACTCATTCAAATGCATAAGCAACAATCTCAGTGGTTTCAAATGTCAAACAATGCTCATGACAATAACTAGCTACTTGTACTTTATCAGATATTTTCACCTTCTTCCTGTAATAGGCTATCTACATCCTATCACTTATTGACAGGCCTTGAATACTCTTGAATCTACTAGACAGTTCAATAACCTGATGTGTACTACTGCTCAGACTCCAGTAAATTCTGTAAATGTGAAATCATTAAATATGGGAATCTTACCATATTGATAGATAAGGGATCTAATTTTACAATATTAGAATTTTTTGCTTTAATTAAAAAAAAAAAAGAGAATAATCAGTATCTTGGTATTTGCACTTCTGTGTTAAGATATCATGTACTACCTGGATCCTCAGTTTAACAGAATAGAATACTAACAGAAATAACAGAATGATACTTAATAAAACCTGAAAATGGAATACATGAATTACTCACGTTTTTAACGTCATTTTCATGGTGAAAAATATATTCAAACAGTGCCTGTCAGAAGAATATTTAAAACAGTTATATTTGAAGGTAAAAAATAGTAAATGTTATCTGAAAGTAATTCAGAATCTTGATTACATGAGGTAGAAAATAATTTTTTGTGCAAGAAATTTTATTTACACATTTCAGCAGCTGAAGTATACATTTCACTAAGACCTGAACAGACAAAAGCTGCAGATGTGCTTTGGTCCTTAAAACTACCAAAAAAACAAAACAAAACAAAACAAACAAAAAAAACGCTGTACTTTGAAAATGAATGTAAATTTGAAAGCCTGGTACCATTTTCATGACTTTTGGACTGTAGAATCAACAAATGATCTAGCTGTACCAAACTGGAATACTAAAGAGTACATACAGGTAACAGAGTTGGTATTTGAAATGAATATAATGATGTTGGAAGAAACTAGATTTCTCAAGGGAGCCTTGAAGCAAGAAATGTAGTAAGGCAGTTATGACTGAGTAGTGTGATTCTTTTGAACATTGACCCTTCTGAGCATGCAATTCTCAGGTCTTAATTGCTGCTCAGAGTATCCATTAACACAAAAACCTAAACTTCCTAGATAAAAATGTTAGCCCAGATCCACCTTCAAGAAACTAGAAAATTACAAATAAGATGTTATGTCTGGTGAGGAAGTAAACTACAACTTTTCTTCTACTTCTGTTCAGAAATGCATCTGCACAGACCATCTAAAGAAAGTAAAGAATGATTGCTAAAGATGCATTTACAGGAAAATTAGAATAGACATTTATTTATAGGGTGAATAGAAGTGAAAATAGCAAAAGAATAGAAAATTAAGAAGTAGTAGCACACCTCCTCCACTAGTTCAATAATAAGGATAAAGATCAGTAAAAGTGAGTAAATCTAAAAGTGATTAAAATGATATTTTCTTGGGTGGCTGGCATGAGGAATTTACTGTGGCTATCTATCTATACACATGACCTTCAAAAGGATTTAAATGACTCAACTTTTACATAGATAAAAATAACTAGAATTATCTTAGTAACTCTATTAAAAACCCAAAAGCTAAAGAAGATAAAACTTCCAGTTTCCTAGCAGAAACCAACTGCTGAGATTTAATAGCTGTTCTCTCTGGGGACAGGTGATAAGTCCTATGTCTAATATGTCCTTTCCTGCAATAGTCCTTAACAGGGCTGATGGTCCTAACAAGATGATGTCTCTACAGGCAGAGACAAGTGAATTAGCAAGCTTGGTTTGTCCATTTCTTTATACTTCAAAAACTAGGAAGACACAGTCAAGCAATTTAAAAATAGATACTCTAATTCTAAAAGATATGATACATATATTTTCCAAACATAAGGAAGAAGTATATAGGAGAAGTAAATACCAACCTGAATACAAAGACTAGTTATGTGAATTTAAGAACTGTCAGATTTATTATCTTCTTGCATCTCAGAGAGGTGACAGCTCAAAAAGTTTTAAAACTCTAATCAATGATTCTCAACACAAAAGTACAGTCTGTAGTCTCACTTCCTGCTTTGGCTTTAGCTTTAATGCTGTCTTACTCTGTTAAAAAGAAAGTTGTAAATCCATGTAGATCCAAATTTAAACTTAGATCTTATATTCTATGCAAAACATTAATGTCATAATGTATTAGCTTTGTAATACTGACAAGTACACTTGCTGCCTATGGTTGTATCCATGAGGACTGTTGATTTATATTTTTTGGCTTAAGCTTCTTTTCACATGAAATTGAAGGACTACTCCATCTTCCCAGAAAATGCCGATTAAAAAATTGTTAAAAATCTCTGTTTTGCATTCTTGAGAGCTACTGCCGAGAATAAATATTTCATCTGAAAGCTAACCTACCTACTTAAATAGTATACGCGTTTATCAAAGAAAAAATAAAACCTAGCCGTCTTTAAGAAGATCTAAGCTTAATTTTCTAGAGACATATCTTGTGCTCCTTAATCCTTGCAGGTTTCTTATATTCTCCCTATTTTATAAACCAGTGGGTTTAGAATAATGTGTGTGCTGAGTGATTGCTAACAAGAGCATAACTGAACAAAAGCCTGCAGTTTCTTCCAAAATGGAAAAGACCTGGCTTGTAGCTGCCTGGAGTGGAGATGATAGTTTGCAAGTCTTTCGTTATCTAGCAAGACTAGAAATTACTATCTAAATCAAGTTTTAAAAAGCAGCTTGAAAAAGCAAATTAATTGCTAACCATATATGAAAAAATGGTAACTAATGTTTTAGAATGGAGAAGCTAACTTAGGAGTATTCTGCTGTGTTTTTTTCCTCTTTTCTCTTTTTTAGTTGCCCTTCATCACTCATATAGTCACAGTTCAAGGCAATTTACTAATAGAGTATTTTATTCTATCCAAATGTTTTACTGGCCTATACTTTTAACAATATTGCTTCACACGTATTTTCAATTTCAAGTCTGGTAACCACTGCCAGAGCATAAAAGCTAAGTAAGATAGATACAATTTTTCTCAATTTTACATCTTGAACACAGTTCACCACAGTTTCTATCCCCAAACCCATGTACAGCTTCATGAGAACGATGCCAGAAAATTAGAAACAGATACCACAATGATAACCAAAATAGTTACATACCTTTGCCAGTTCGGGTTTTTGAGCATACTTTGATAAATTCAGTCGAGACACATTTATGAAAGGGCCATCTGGATTTGTTATCATTGAAGCCTGAAGGGAAGAAACAGGCTTTTAAGTGGGAAGAACCCCTATGCTTTTCCAGAAATTTTTCAAAATATTAGCAGTATATCAATGAGATGAAAAACAATGCAGTTGTAGATGTATTCCTCTGCTTTGTGATAGGGATTCTTCATGATTTTCATCTTTTCTGAAAGTCAGGAATCTGCTGTACTCCCATACATTCCCTGAAAAAGGTTGCATGAACTGCATACTGGGATTACCTTTTACTTCCCTCTCTTCACTACTTCCACAGTGTGCCAAGGCGTGCAGCTTGCACAGTTACATGGACTAAGGTCAGGTGAGATGTGGAACAAAAAAAATCTTCCAGAAAGGTTTAAGGAGATCAGTTTGTGTTCATGATAGTGAGAATTTGCAAATAATATGATGTTAATTGGTATTAAACATTCATGCCAGTTGCAGTGTATTGATTTGGCCAATAGAACTGAATCAAACAAATACACTTTATTTTCTTAGTCTGACGAAGTGGTAGATATTGAGATTAGTAATTGCTTTGTAGTAAACTAACAAACTTGGAGGTTTCAACATGCTTATGGCAAAGTCATGTTATAGTCATTTCACTAATCTTCAGTGAATAAAAACTGGTCTCACAAAACTTGTAAATCTGCGGATTTCTGTTAATTTTTGTGAACCTGTGGATTGATGAACATTTTGTCCATGAACAGACTAGCAAACTAATGAGGTAACATTTCTGAACTTGACTTTGGAAACAATTTAAATAAAAATGCTGACGTCCCTCAAACTTGAGTTTAGATGCAGCTTTATGTCAAGTACAAAGTCATTGGTTCCAGATACTATGATCAAGAAAGCTGTCTTTCTAAGAACAGTCAGGCAACTTACCGTTCCTAGCCTGACATATCTCCCAGAAGCACTACTGATGGGACGAGCTGTTAGAGCTGTTCGAGGTGTTTTTATAGCCTGCTCCATAGTACTTGGCCGTCCACTTTGTGTACTTGGTCTCACAAATCCTGTAATAGGTCTTCCCGACTGAGTTACTGGCCTGAAGATATTAAGCACATTATCCTCATGTCAACTGGAATTTACTGATAGAGAGTTTAAGCACTTATATCTGAAATATTTCATTTTTAGAAGCTGAATTTAGGATTAGCTTATGTACAACTGATCTCATTAAAAAAATAAATAAATGATCACATACCTAACTGCTGGGCTGGGGCCTCCACCTTGGCTAGTTCCAGGGAGTTTCAAAGATGTTCCTGGTCCTATAAAATAAAAGCATTGCTCACTTCAGCTTGAGATACTGCACTCTTGTACAAGGGGCTTTAAAAATGCCTATGTCTTACAATAAATAGGAAATTTCTTTGTTCAAACTGGGCAGTGATAGTACTAGACAAGGAAGACAAGAAGAAACAAACTGTACTGTCATCAGTAAATTGTTAGATTATTGCAAGAAACCTGCCATCATGAAGCCTGTACAACATCCATTCCATTAATTTAAGTTATTACTTGAACCCTTCTCCTCAGGGAAGGCAGGCAATTTCGTCATTGTACACATACTACAGCCTGTCTTCTCAAGAACATCTCAGAATAGCACTTAAGAAATAAAGGCTATTGGAATTATAAGATCAAGCTATTTTAAAATGGTTTATTTTCTGCCTGGGGTTAGAGTAACACCCGGACTTGATTAACGAAGGCAAAAGTCTTCAGCTACAGGGAAGGTCTTCCCACAACTTCCCGTTTTGACATTAGATCATTAAGAATTACTAGATCATGAATATAGATTTTCCATCACCTTTATTGATATGCTATTATAATTTTTTTTTCTAGCCTCCTATAAGAATATCTAAGATTTTAAAAATCTGGTTAAAAGCGTGGTATGATATATATGTTTGCTGGTGTGTCTACTGCTTTATTAATGTGTAGAGAAGCAAATAAAAAAGGCAGTTCTTGACAAATCATCTATTTATTATCTTGGCTGAGCAGTGCTGAAGCCAAGCATATTTCAACTTCTTGTACTGTTCTGCTAGGAAGGGGAGTTGAGAGGGTACAAGGAGCTGGTAGGGTGCAGAATTAGGACAACTGGCCTAAACTGGCCAAAGGGATATCCCATACTGTATGGCATCGTGTGGAAACTATAAAACTGAGGGGAGTTGACTAGGAGGTAGCAGCTGTGGCCTGGAGACTGGCTGGTGATTGGTTGGTGGGTGGTGAGCAATTGCTCTGTGCATCACTTGTTTTGTGAATATATATTATATTATTATCTCTACTATTATTATTTTCCTTTCTCTTCATTTACTGTCTCAGTAAATAGTTTTTTTTTTTTTTTTCTCAACACGTGAGTTCTACTTTCTTTTTTTTTTCTTCCCAATTCTCTCCCCTATCCCACTGAGAGAGGAGAGTGAACAACTGTGTGGTACATAACTGCCTGCCATGTTAAACCAAAAGATAGAAAAGACAAGGCATTAAAATTCATTTTTCAGATATGTTTTTAAATAACAGTGATTATTATGTGCTTTCAGCATACTTGGAGAATACTTGCTAGATTAGTTCCCTTGATTTTACCTCAGGCAACTCAATTTTGAGTCCTCTTTTGAGAATCCAAGCTGAACTTGTTAAGAATAGGCATCAAGAGGAAACAGCTCATGTGGCCACTAGCAGCTATAGAATTTAAGAGCTTAATTTCAGCAGTTAAGTATGACTGCAGAGGACTCCTTGAAGTCCCTAGTTAATAAAATAGTTGATAGTATTTCGTGCCCAAAAGTAACACACTAGAACTTTTCTGTAAAATGATGCTATAGGGTGTTTGTATTAATAAACAAGAATGCTGGAAAATTAACATGGCAAAATAATAAGAATTTAAAAATGTGTAGAATACAAATTTCAGTATTGAAGTAGAGTCATAGAAAAATAGCTGTTTCTAGTGGATCCTATGCAATTATTTAATGATGCAAGAAAGAGAAAAATTATTAGTAAAGTAGTTCTGTTTGGAAACTAAGATAGGGACAGATGACAAAATGAAGTGGGTATGTAACTGATGCAAAAGAATTTGAAATGTTGTGTAAGCAAACTATGAACATAAGAGCTGTAATGCAGTAGGTATGACTATGACTTTAGGACTGTAAGCCATAACGAGATTATGGGAGGATAGCCTGAAAGATTTGTTTCAGTAAAAGACCCTGAACCAAGCAAGACAAAGAAGCAATAGATGGAGATACAATTCATAATTCCTGCTAGAGATATGATATATATTGTGAAAAACAAACGCACTAATTTACTGAAGACTGTAGTGGGTTTGTTCTCTCTGGAAATCTTTTAGACTTTCTACATATTAGCTCAGGCACATTCAGTGGATTTGAAGCAGGAACAGCAAAGTCTTATTTATCTCAATGATTCAGGAGTATAGGCTATACTACCATTATGATTTTCTTTGGCTTTTAAATCTGTGACATGGTATCCAGAAAGTCACCACTTTTTTAGTTGAAGCATAGTACAAATGACTTTTTCCAAATAATCTCCTATTTGTCAACAATATTCATCAAATGATTTTTCTTGGCAGATAGTCATTACCACAGGGGACAAAAAGTTGAAGTGATATTATATATTATATGTTATATCATGCTGTTTTGAGGCAAGTACACGTAATTAGACTATCAAAAAGTATAAACGTAACTTGTGTACTGCTTTACTTTTTATATGTGACCAAACATGTAATGACAGCTTTTAAAAATGAAATAAGATAGATATAAATTTGCAGTTCCCTACTTCTATCCAGATTAAAAAAAAAAAAACCTTTTAATGATTCAAATATTAGTTCTGGTCTGTGTTCAATTCTTTCACTGAATTCTCTGAACATGGTAGTTGGTTGAGAGATGCACCTAGTGAAATGCATAAAATTTCCTATATCGATCATACTGGCAAAAAAGAGCGGACAGAAATAATGCCAAAAAATACAGAAAGTAGTGGAATGACTGCCCACTTAGACAGGAACTGACAAAATTGAAAAGAGCTGCATGCAAGAAAAAGTCACAGGGCTGAAGAGCTGCCCTGGAAAGGAAGAGAAGAAAAAGAAAAGAAAAGCTGAAGAGGGAGTGGTACTAAAAGGTGACGTAAGATTTAGCCAGTCTGTTGCCTACAGTACAGGCACAGGGATGGAACTCACAGTACATCAAGGGCATATATTTCTCTCATTTGCCAGTGGAGAAGAAGTCAGAAAGGAGTGAAAGAAATAAATATTTATGGAAAAACAAACAAACAAACAAACCCAGAAACTATTAAGTACAGAGATTTAGAAGAAAAACTGTCAGAACACTGTCTAAATTCCAGGCCTAAGCCTATCAAAATCACATGATAAATGCAATCAGAAAGCAACTAAAAACTACTCTTGCAACTATAGCTCAAATCCATAATATGTCACCTCAGCATGTACTGTTTTATGATTGATGGCAATCCTGACCAAAACAGCTCCTGTTGCTTACATACTTAAGAGAAAGCTGTTCTTACGTGTGACTTGAGCAATGGCATTTTCATCTAGCATCATCTCTGCTATTCCTTCTTGGTCAATCTCAATTTCATCCACATACACCATTTCTGTCAAAGCTCGTGTTTTCAGGCTCCAGGCAGCCTGGATAAGGATAAAGTAAAAGAAAAAGCATCTTCAATTAAATAATCTAAACAGCAATTTTGTCTTTTAAAATAAAATTACTTACTCCCTTAAAAGCCCTAATAAGCTTGAATAAGATATTGATTTAAACAATTGCGTATAGCTGAATGTTCACTGTAGGCAGACCTAATGCTGCGCATACAGTCAGAGTTGCTTAATATGCAGGACGAAAGTGCTGCTTCAAGTGTGGCTTCAGCATCTTTGGAAAAGCATGTGGGGAGCCTACATACTCAAGTAGGTCCAGCAGGCTCATGCACTGCTTGTCCTGCCAATCAAGGCAATCATACTAGTGGCCTCCCTGCTACAATAATCATACAGTTGCTTGATGGAATTAAAAAAGGGATAAGACATAAGACAACTCTTTTGGAGTGGAACAGCTATAGTCACTGAATCTGGAAGAAAGAATTTCATGCCTGATGAAAGTTAGGACTAATTTATGTCATGGGCAACTGAGATCTTGTGTTTTTGAAGACATACTCAGCTACGAGTGCTTTTCAAAACCCACAGCTGACAGACACCTTATTTATATTGGAATGGGAGAGGAAGGTAAGTAAAGCCATTATAATGCAAAGTAATGCCTTTCCAAGGCATCAGTGGAGAAAGACAGAAAATCCTTTAACCAGTAATCTTTTAATTACTGGAGCAATAAGTATCTACAAGCCTTTAAAAAGATAATCTAAAACTCCTTTGTTCAGAGCATCAGCTGTAAAAACTATATACTGCATGTCTCAGATTGCGAGATTACTGGAGAACTTGTTAGCTACCTTTACTGACAAATTGGTGCATTTAATGTCTTGGGGGATGATGTGAGCAGTGTGGAAAGGCAGTGTGGAAAAGCTTAATCCTACACTATGTGACAACTCTCATGTAGTCTGCAGAAACGGCAAATCAGTGGGGGGAAAACAAAATGTACCAGTTGCTACTTCATACAGCAGTACCAACAAAATAACCATAAATCCAATCACTTCCTTGATAACTTGATATGTTTGTAGTGTACTCATAGAACTGGCCTGATAAAGGGAGCCAAAAGATCAACCACTGATCTTCCTTCAGGTATTGAACAGATCATCATAAATTTTCCAAAGTAAATTTTTCTGCCAAAATAATCTGATTTGTTGCTTTTTTGACATGGGCTACAGCCCAAGCACCATTAATATTTGCTAAGGAAGCATTTCAAAATAGAAATAGAGTGATGCTACTCTTAATGGAACTGAAGGTCAAATATATGGAAGTGCTTATTCTTTAAATAACAGATGGATTTCATGATGTAAGTTATTATTTAATGGGACACCTCTTGGTCATCAGTTCTCAGACCATGTCTTCCTCTGCCTTTAGATAATATAATTTTTCTATGCAGCATTATAGCTGCCTGCCAAAAAAAAAGAAAAAAAAAGAAAGTATACTTAAAAATGTTAAAATATTTAGCTCGTTTTCTTCCAAGCAGAAGCTAAGGAGGCACTTAGGCAGCCAGTCCAGGCACAATTAGAAACCTTTGTTCAGGTAAGAAGAGAAAGGAATAGGGCAGGATGATTTGAATCTAGGCCAGACAGACATAATCCAGATTTGCTTTATCATCTTTTTGTTTAGTCTTATGTTGGCTGACAATCTGTAATTATCATTGATATTTGCAGTTAGATGTTCAGTATCCTTAACCATTTTTCATTATTCTAGAAAAATGAGGTTGTTTTTTTTTTTTAAAAAAAAAAAAAAACCTTCATGGTACTCTGCTTTTTTCAAAGACATACATATCTGAAGTGAACATAATTGAGTCTGTATTGAGAATATACTGAAATTAAAGCTCTCGGGATAGTCAAACACTTATTTATTAATAGAGATATAAAAAGCTCATGGTAAGGATATTTTTCTGGGAACTGAAAGTAGCAACTTCTCTAATCACTAAAAAAAGGATAGTTCTTAACATAGACATAGGTATATCATTCTGATTTTTCCCATAACAAATACCAGAGAACATGTTTCCAAAAGCAGTATGTCATCTTCTGATTATCAGACACAAATCTGTGATGAAAAATGGGTTCCTAGGCTTTAGCTTCTTCAGTCTGTAGTCTGCAGT
Organism: Bambusicola thoracicus; assembly: GCA_002909625.1. Taxonomy (NCBI): domain Eukaryota; kingdom Metazoa; phylum Chordata; class Aves; order Galliformes; family Phasianidae; genus Bambusicola; species Bambusicola thoracicus. The sequence goes on from PPHD01025004.1 coordinate 11,081, forward strand.
CTTCAGCTCCTATTTTGGGGCTTCACAGCCCCAACCTTGAGTACAGGTGAAGGCAATTCATCTATGTGACCAGAAGGGGTGGAGCCTGGCTGCACCTCTCAGACCTCATTTAAGGGTTGAATGCCACTGGGAAAGGATCTCTGGTTGGAGATCCCTTCCTTGTGGAGTTTTCCCTGCAAACCTCAATCTTCAGAGATGGGTGAGCACTTTTCCTTTGTAACACCCTTCCATTTGTGCTAGTCCCTTTGCTACTACACCCCTGTATCTTTCTTCTACCATGCTCACCCTACTGACTGTAACACTTATGCATGATAATACAAGAAATATAACATAGTATTCCTTCAGAAGTCTAAACTATATAAAGAGATGTGTGAAATACCCTTGTTTTTCACTAAATTACTGAGAATTCATTTGTTGATGAATCAAATAAATATCTTTGTTTTGTTCCTGAAAAGGCCAAAAATCAATTTAAAAAAATAATCAAAACTTAAAATCTAAATCTAAACATATTTTCATTTCCCTTTTATTGGGAATTCCATTATTGTGATAATGTTTCATTATGACAAATTTTATACCATACAATATAGAATCTTGGAAAAAAAAAAAAAGAAAATGCAGTAACTACCTTGTGAAGCATCATCTTTAAAGTTAAAAAGATATCTATCGATATCTTATCTAAATCATCTTGTATGCAAACAACTTACATGACTTCACTGGAATTAGTAGGAGACTTGTAAAATATAAAATTGTGGACTAGAGCTAAAAGAAGCCCCAATCTGCACATTGCTATTCTTACCAGTGCAGTAATCTAGCAGCAATATAGGCAGAATGAAAACTATTCA
>PPHD01025005.1:0-11922 GCA_002909625.1 Bambusicola thoracicus
TAATTCTTTATGCAGTTGATGTAAAACACTATAAACTATTAGGTGTGGAAGTTGGTTATTTCTTCATTACACATAGTTTGTAGCATGCTTTCTCCTAACCGTCCATTCACACAGTCATCGTATAGTCAAGAGGAATTTCTCTTTGACACAGCAATCCTTGGATTATATTCTGCAAATCTGGAGCAAGAATGCTGTAGAACATCCATGTGTTTAGCTATGCTAGATCCTGGCAAATACTGTCCTTCATTAAAAGGTGGGCATGTGGTTTCAATTTTTCCTAGTTTAGGATGGTCCTCTGAAGTCACATTTCTTGCTATGGCATAAAGGTTTAAGAGCAGATCATTCTCACTCCTGCTGTTACTATGGTTTTTAAGTAGGAAGAAAAGAGTAATACTCAGAAGACAAACATGGTATCTAGCTCTAGGAGGAAGCAATGAGGCAAAGACACCACAAGCATTACATCTCCCCCAGCACTAGCTGCTTCTCTATTCAGCATTTCTTTTCCAATGCATCCATCTCTCAGCATCTTGACTGGCGTGAGCTTCCTTACTAGATACTTACAAATTCTTTGCTCATGGAGAGTGATGAGCCAAACTGTTGGCTGCAAGGGCTGATATGTTATTAGGATCCAGAGACAACAAAATTTAGTACCATAAAAATTAGGTCTCCCTGGTAGTGTCTGTTTCAGTAAATTAAACAGTGTCATGAATTTTTCCTCTTTTTGTTTTCCTTTTGTGTGCATGTGTGTAGTCAGTGTACTACAACAGTCCCTGACGTGATTTTGGCGTTGACAAGACAGTCCTCTCTCAAACCATTTCTGGTTGTTCCAAGAGTTTTCATAGGCCAAAGACTATTCCAAACAGACTTTTTGAGGGGTGAGAGAGCTTAGTAGGATGGACACTGGCTATTTCATGCCAGCTGGCGTTAGCACTGGAGAGCAATCCTGGCCACAGTTGGTTTAACATTATAGACATGAAAATAGCGATCTGAGCCACAGCAGTTTATGCAGTTTAACACAACAGATGAATGGGGGAACAGAAGAGAACACTCTAACTGCAATGGCTAAAATTATAACACTGCAGCTGTTGTGGGTGAAACTGGAGATAGCTGTATTTGCCTTACATGAAAGGAATCCAGAACTTTGGTAGAACAGGTCTCTTTTTCCTTCAGGAGGAAATAGAGAGGTTCCTCCAGCACACAGATATTGTCACCTTCTTTTCACATACTCTATCTTGACCAATCAGTCTGTTAACAAACAACAGATGTAGTTGAAGTGAATCTTGTTCTAGATCTAAACAGATTAAAAAACAGCAACACAGCCAACTTTGACAGAGTGAAAGTCATCTGAACTTCGCGGAAGCAGCCCAGGGAGAACAATATAAACATCCAGCAATTAAAAGAACAAGAAAATAAGTGATTTTATAGTATCTCAATGAGTAGCTTAAAATGGGAAAATTACAAATAGTTTCAAGTCATTAGCTATACAGATATTTTCATCAGCCCTAATAATCAATCAGATTTTTATAGGAAAAAAAATGTAAGGAAAGTGTGAACTGTGATCCCACCCATCTTATTGTGAAATGTAATGGTAATGAAGATAGCCATGTCTGCACTTTCACACTTGTTGTACATATCCAAAATGGAATCAGTTATCCTCCAAATTATACTAGTAATAGATGTAACATTTAGCAGGTGCACTTAAGTTCTAAAGAACATTCTATGGTAGATCTCAGTAGTGCCTGGTATAATAAAAATGCATTATAGATGAATTTGAACTTTAATCATACTCTTTCAGTTACTGCTGTATTATTATGCAAAATGCTCTCAGATGATATTTTCCTTAATTGACCTAAATCAAAAAAGATTTAAAAGTGCATTTAAAAAATCAGTACAGCTGTTTCTAATAATTTTGGGTGCATGGAAAAAAAACAGAAAAAATGTTCTTTTCCTAGTAAATATTTTTAATCAGTTTATCAATACCATCAAATTGTTAGAAAATATGACTTTTCTGTACTAGTAAACCTAATGAGGAACAGTTAGATACATGGATGTATTTCTAACTCCAGACCTTCCCAAAGGAACACTCTACTGAAGAGTAAAGCCAGCTTCTGACAGATAACAACTATGCAGTGCATGTATGTGCCCTTAGCCCTCTTATTTGACCATCCAGTTAAGTCTGATTTTCACTTTATTAATAGGCAATGCTTGGATTACTTGCCTAAAGAATTTTGCAGAACTGTGTCAAGTGGTACATCATACAGGAGTAACTGTGGAAGTAAATACCTGAGAAAAATTAGGCTTCAAAAAGTTTTTGTAGAGCAAAGCTGCATGCTTAAGTTAGCAATCTTTATTTCGATAGGTTTTACATAACCTACTGTAACAAAAAGCAATTAAATCTCTCCTGCATATGTTCCCTAAAAGGGAAAAATTTTTTTCCTATTAACTATGTTTTCTGTTTTATCTTTTTGTTACATGCTACAGCTATTTCCTAATGCTTTTACAGAAATGAGTTAAATTCCCTAAACATTCCTTTATTTGTAATCAAAACTAAACAAATTCAGGAATGACTTCATTTTTTATGCACCTCAGTATATTGCTTAGGTTACAGTCTCCAAATTAAAAAAATCAGAGCAGAAGTAAAAAATATTTGAAAAAAAAAATCAGTGTGGCATTTTATGGCAAACTTTAATATTAAAGTAATAAATTGCATATTAAAATTAAATCCAAAGTTATATAGAACTGACCTCCAAGATCTCGTAACCATGGCTGTGAAACATTTATAAACAGTAGTATATAATTTGATGAGACATAAGCCCTGCAGATGCTATTTACAGTGTAGCTACAGAAATTCTATAGGAAAAGATGTAAGTTTAGTATAGCTATGGAGTCTTCTTACTTGGTAGGTATAAGGTGCCTGGTTTTGGAACTGGTTTTAATTTGAGGCTATTATTGATGTAAACATTCATATTTTTCCAGAAAAATTGCCTTTTGGTATGTGCTTTCTGGCAAATGACATTAAAAGACCTGCAAAAAAATTGAAGAAAACAATTCTATACTTTTACATTTAACTTTGTATGTAAAATGGTAGAGGCTTGATAAATAATTCATGTCATAAACTATAAAGATATGATATATTAAATATACTTTGTCCTTCTGACTTGCTAATAAGATAATCTTTTGATATCTCTACAGCACAACAAAACACTGACATTCCAAGAAAAACAATTCTTTAAAAGTATCATATGCTCTTAAAAAAAAAAAAAATCTTTACCAATGAAATCTTTCTCTCACTGTTAAGCATGGAAATTTTCTTTTCAGAAAGTAGATCCCATCCCTTGGATAGGCACAGGATTATCAACAGAGCCATGTCTCCCGCCAAGAAAACAGTTACAGGTATGTCATCCTATACTCCCTCTATATCACAAGCAAAAAAAAAAAGCTCTACTTAATAGGTCCTTTTCCAGTTGAACTATGTAAAATCTCATTCATTAAAATGCTCAGGTACTTTGATTTTCAAATAATGCTATTGCATGCACTAATTTCTCTTTTGCTACATTTTCTCATATATTATGCATTAAACTGTCTTTCAGTTTAATGTCTTTTGGAAGGAATGTCCCTTTACATGCAGAGCAGGGAGGCAGAATCCCATCTCATCTCACTGATTTCTTGAATTTTAAGTGCCTTTGAAGCAATTACAAGTACAAAATGCTTTGGAAAGGAAAGAAACATTTCACAGTACAACCATATGTGCTGAAATGTTTTTTGAATAACCGTAACTATATTTGGAAAGGGTAGCCTTTCTAGAAATCATGCTGTCATCATAATCTCTCATTTAACATCTCAGCTTTTGGAAATGTTCAGGAATAATGTGTGGAGAAAATGGTAAGCTGCTGAGGAACATGGGAAGAAACTAAGCATCATGAAGAATGTAAGTTCTCTGTAAAAGAAGTTAGGAGAAAGAAGCAAAATGGGAAGAAAGCATAACAGGAATAGTGAACAGTGAGAACAACCTAATAGTAATTCAGTCACAGCTGTGTCCAGTTGTCACAGCAACCATCCCAGTGGTCTAAGAGAATGCCAGAATAATTCCAGATGACCTTCTACTAATCGTGGTATAAGGTCAGATGAGAAAATATCATACAGTGCGCTCAATGAACACAATACAAGTTTTGGAACATTCTGTAAGAATAGGCACTGGAAAGCATCATGCAGTAAATAAAATTAATTTTACACCACCACAGAAAACTCCTCAGAATACTGCAGTGTATGTAAGCTGTAAAACCCAAACAAGCTATATGCAAGTATTTTCAGTTCTGCTCCAGATTTCATGACAGATTTCATGCTGCAAAGTTACAATGAATGTTTCATCCCTACCTTCAGTCTTTCAGGCCAGGCTATAGAGTTTTCCATGTCCATCACAGTGACAGTCATATGCCATGACTTCTGGGTGCAAAGGATTAAAAACAAATTGAAACAGTTACTGTTTCCTTATGAAGCATCATCCTTCTCATTATTTTCCTTTTTCTGAAAAGGATGAAGCAACTGTGCTAAAACCAGCAAGAAAAATAACATGCTGTATTCCTGATACTCTTTATATGAAGACTGGTAGTGTCAGAACCTTTTTAAAGCTGAACTTCAGTTTTAAAACTCATTATTTGGTCCATTTTTTTTCCCCCATTAAAGTCTGCAGAGTAAGCAATCACCAAAAAATAGCAGAAATGCACAAATACAAAAATAAAATAAATCAGTACAAAAGGAGGAACCGACGATTGAGAATATGTAGTCTGTACTCTCAGTGGAAGGCATTCACTGTGTACATTCTCTCAGATGTATCCAGTGATATTTGCTATACTATATCAAACTGCTTTTTGATGATCTGGAAAAAGAAGTGAATAGCGAGGTCAAGGAAGACAGGGATCTCCCGGAAGGAGTCCAGCACAGGGCTACACAGATGATAGAGGGCCTGGAGCACCTCCCCCATGAGGATGGACTGAGTAACTTGGGTCTATCCAGCCTAGGGAAAAGATGACTGAGGAGAAATCCGATTAACATTTATAATTACCTAAAGAGAGGTGAAAGACAAAAGAATGAGGCCAAGCTCTTCTTGGTGGTGCATAGCAATAGGACAAGGAGCAACAGCTTAGAACTTGAATATAGGAAGTTCCATTCAAACATGCAGAACAGTAAGGGTGACAGAGCACTGGAACGGGCTGCTCAGAGAGGTTGTGAAGTCTCCTTCTCTGGAGATATTCAAGACCTTCCTGGATGCCTGTGTGGCCTACTGTACAGTACCTGCTTTAGTCAGACTAAATCTCGAGGTCCCTTCCAACCCCTGCGATTCTGTGAAAACACGTTGTTGATAATGAGTTATTCAGAGTATTAAAAGCAATACCTAAGTTTGAAAAACTGCAGGAAGATCTTACAAATGCATGACTGGCAGCACAGCACAACAGAAAAATAGAAACAAAACACCTTCACGCCTTAAAAATCACTAATAAATTAATGCACTGTGAGCTAAAGTATTGCATTACAGGATACTTAAAGGCTATGTTAATTGGTTCTATGAAGCTTCTAGTGAAATAGATACCAGATGTTGTGGTTTGCTGACCTTGGCTGGATTCCAGATGCCTGACTAGGCACTCTTATAACAGAAAACCTTTCTCAACAGAAAAGGGGGGAGAAAATGAAGTGGACAACCTTGCGTGGTCAAGAGGGAGATGAGAATGTGACTTACTATTTACCATCCCGGGAAAAAAAAAAAAAAAAAAAAAAAAAAAAAAAGACAATTTTTCAAGGAAAAAACTATGGAGATGATGCTTATTATTGATTCAGTTCTCACCTTTGTATCAGTGAAGAAATAAGGACTAAAGTTGCTCTCCTTACTTAAAAATACACCTAGGAAAGCACAGAAGTGCTGGAGATAGTCCAAGTCTCCTATAACTTCTCTGAGAATTAATTAAGAAGAAACAAAAGAACAGTGAGCATGAATGGAAACACACAATCACATATGCACTCAGATTAAAGCATTACAGTTTGTGCACACAAGATCTATTCTCTGCAGCATTAACAATTTAGCTAAAAATAAGTTACAGAATGAGTAAATTATGAATAGTAGTCACAATTATACAAGAAAAGAAAACAGAAATCCAGCAACATCGCTTGGGGGAAAAAAATAATATATTGCTTCACATTTAAATTCATTTCATAATGTTTGTATGTGGAACTTTGATTTAATCTGTACAGGTGATTGATACCAGCCTGACCTTCTGCCTAAGCACAGCCATATGCTAAGTACATGACCTTTCCAAGCTTCTCACTCAGTAATTATTTTTAACTACATTCAATGCTGTCCTCAGTAAGATTTTCAACTTCACCTCTGATTACCATCTTTAATCTACAGAGTGTATATTCTTGAAAATCTTAATACCATAAAATAGATGGAAAGTATTAGTTTTGATAGCTTTGCCACTTGTTTTGTGCCACAGCTTCCATATTATTTACATTATCACCTTCCCCCCCCCTCCCCCTACTGTGACTATAGATCGGTATCTTACATCATCTTAATCAAGACAGAGTAGCCCTTTGATAGATAAAATTATTTCAAACATGACTTAAGAATCTTTTCTAACTATACACACCTCAGTGAGCTATAAAATCCAGTGTCTGATACCCAGCTAATCAAGATTAATGGATTAATTTACCAGGTAGTTACCATGTTATTAAAATGCAAATGATTTGTTTCTGTTAATTGTTCAATATCACATACAATTAATCGGGGAACGTGTACAATTTCTAGCAGTTTCGGTGCCATTCAGCTGAAAAGCTTGGGGTAAAGAAGCTGTTGTATGTTTATTTGTTTTCCCAAGTGGTTGCTTGAATAGTAAGATCAAAGAGAAGCAATTCTGAGCTGTAGTGAACCCAAAGAGTGTTTTTCAGGGCACACAACATACAGGAAGACAGAAGGGATGGAAAGGAAAAGGATTAAGTAGACTCTCCAAGGTAAGAATACTTCTAGATATTAAAAAAACTGAAAACAAACAAGCCAAAACGAACAAAAAAATAAAAATCCGTAACTTTTGAACAATACTCTCCACATGTTGAAATTTTGATTCTGAATTTCATAGAATAGCTCAGGTTGGAAAAGACCTTAAAAATCATCAAGTCCAACCACAACCTAACCATACTACCCTAACAACCCTCCACTAAATCGTGTCCCTGAGCACCACATCCAAACAGCTTTTAAACACATCCAGGGAATTTGCAAAACAATCTCCTGCCCTGTTCTGAGAATGCACGCCCAGTCCAGATAAAATGGATCAACACTGCACTAGCACTATTTCTTTCAAATATTTTGTCTGATGTAGAGTTACTGATAATTATTTGAGTAAAATCTCAAATCCGCAGACTGTAGCTTATCTACAGGCAACAGTTTTGAATTTCATCACCTCCCCTAAAGACAACCATCTGTGTTTTGTTCTTCTCATCTTTAAAGCCTACAATTAACATTAACTTTGATTACTGATTATTTCACATGCTTAAATATTTAGTATAATCTTCTTCATGTAAATTCATGAGCTGTGTTCAGTCTTAAAAAGATAGTCTTATATTTTACCTGAAATCATAGTTTGTGTGATTTGGTTTACAGTGTGCTTCTTTATTTAGTTTTTATTTCAGAGAGGAGAGTTTAAGAAGTGTTTTTCTCCTTTCAGTGCATTTCACTTCTTTAAACTCCAGACAACTGAATAAAGCAGCTTCTCTCACCTGCTTAATTATCCATGTCTTGTTTTTTCTCTGCATAGCAGAGTGTTATCAACAAAAGCCTATTATGAATCCCAAGTCTGACTGTCAGGCAAATATTAAGAGTTATGAAACAGTGCTGCAGGATGACTGTCTTTTTGGTGACTTCCAAGATTTCTTTTGATGGTTTAAGTACCTTTTTTTCCCGTCTTCAAACGGGGACATTTATAATGGAAGAATTCCTGTATGAAAGTAGTGTAAAAAAAGATACTTAAAAGGCTTTTATTGTTTGTCATGGTTTTGTAATTTTTCTATTGGCATTCCACATGATAACATCATGGACAGCATGGGTAATTAAAGGGTTAATACTCCAGTTCCATAGACAACCTTCCAGATACCTGCTACTGAAAAGAGAAGAGCTACGTATCCTAGAGGACCTCACAGTCAGAGAAGGAAGATACGTCATGGAAATCACGGGATTTGAGTCATGTGATCAGGCTCATGCTCTCTCTCTCTCTCTCACTGCCTGGCAGAGGGGTGGGTGTGCTTCCAAGCTGTGCACCTTCATCAAGTAGGCCTTTCGGTTTCAGAAACTTTCTCTCTTATTTTACTTGATTACCCTTACTTTCAATTAGATTGTATTATCTTGCATTATGATATCATAATAAAATAAGTTTTCCTCCTTAGATTGTTGCCAGTGCTCCGTTCTTTTTCCCTCTCTGAGCCCAGCTCCCATTTCCCTACCCCTTTCCCTTCCCATTTTGGTGAGCCAGTGACCCACAGGCCCACTGCCCCCCATCACGGGCATGGATATATCTAGATTGATCTAGATAATTCAGTGACATTGTTTTAACTGATGTCAATTAAACATTAAAGAGATTCAGAAGTTCACAAGGGAACTATATTTAGTATCATCTGTTAATTTAAACTCGAAGTAGCAGTTTTGCTATAGCTTTACCTAACAACTTCAGTTTGAATTTTTCTTTGAAACCACAACTTTCAAATTCTAGATTAAAGATACCTGCAATCCAGAATACAATGTCAGTAAAGAGGACATTTGCAATACATTTATTTCTGCTTGATTGCTATTAAATTAAGAGTGTCAAATGGAAATATGTAAACAACTCACCAGCTATCCTAAACTATCCCTAAATTATGACTAAATCTATACACACCTGCACCCATTGAATATATCCCTGTTACTAATTTGGGTAGTTTTAATGTTGAGAGAAGGAATACAAAAAACACCACAAGTTTACTTAAACTTCTTACAGTGCAGTTCAAATTTATCCTTAAACTTTGTTCCATGCACTGCATGAATCAGGTATGTGAAGGGAATGATACTTCCAGTAAAATTTTGTGGGTGCTGATAAAGAGCAGTGACTAATTTCTACATCACTCTTTTTAGCCATATGCCCAGCCATTCACACCCTCTACATTTAAATCATTCTATCTGTAGCAGAATCTGGTATCTCTTGCTAATTGATTAAAGCTCACATTATTTTCTTGTCACAGCTGTTCTGCTTTCTCAATTTTCCTGTTCTTTTGTTTTGACATTTCTTTCATCTTCCTCCTTCATGTGACATCAAAAAGAAAGAGACGAAGGATCTCAGAGATCAAAAGAATAGGTGAGCACAGAAAACTGGAAGGGGCAGAGAATATTTTCTTGCAAGACCACACTCGTAAGCTTCATAAACTGAACATGTGTGATAGAGTTCAATATGAGAAGTCAGAAAATTGCTTTAGAAACAAAAACTAAGGTTCATGTAATCAAGGATCATAATTATATGTACAGAGCTGAGCTACCCAAAGGGTAATCTACCATAAGGAGATTCATATAGTTTTACTGCCTGTTGCTAGAGCATTGAGAATCTAAAAACAAAGTAAAAATGCCTTCCCACCACTGTTGTATTATGCGCATGCGTGCCTTTCGGGTTGTGACGTGCTAGACCCCTCCTCTTTCCTAGAAGGTTCGATGACGTGTACCATGTAGTGGGCGTACACGAAAGACATAGGGATATAGGTGTGTGTAAGGTTCAATAAATCGCCATTTTGCTGTTCACCATATTGATGTCTCCTCGGCGAATGGCCAAGCAGCTATCTCCCTAGCAAAGGACACTGTAAAAGGCTACACACCACCCACCCTCTTCTACCTCCTCCCCCTCACATGGCCCAGGGGAAGAAGGAATAGGGCTGTGGCCAGTCCATAACGCTTTAACTCTGCCTCTCCTTCACTGTCACTCTCTGTCCCCACAAGACATGGGTCCTTCCTACAGTGTTGCCTTTCCCAAACTGATCTGCACGTGCTTCCTATGGGCTGCAGCTCTCCCAGCTCCATCCTGCGGGTCCCACCTTTCAGTCACTCCTTCCTACTCCTTCCCTTGGGTGTGCTGCTCACAGCTCTGCTGTGACAGCAGTGGGTCCCCTCGGAGAAGCTGGAGCTGCTCTGGGCTGACATGGGGCACTGCTGGGCTCTGCTCACTGAGACACCCCTGCAGCCCTCCCACTATCAAACTCTTGCCATATAAAACCAATACACCATAGTTAACAGATAAAGAGAAAAGCCAGTAGGAACACATAGGAGATTAGATAGGGAAGAAATCTGACTGAGACAGTTCATGGAAATGAAAAATAGCCTGAAGATATTTTAAGCTTATTCAGCACAAAATACACTTCAAGGATAAGGATGTAAAGTAAAATAATAATTGAAATATGACAAGATGCAGTACTTCAAAGGATGTATATTTTAAGACATCTGTTTCAATTTTACTTTTCTCTGAAATGGATTTTAAAGTCAGCTCCTCTGTGCTAACCTGTGGTGAGAATAATAGGAAAGACACAATTTCACAACTCTGCCTTCTTTAATCCCTTCTCTCCATCATTACAGCAATCACTTTTTAGCAGTTTTGACAGCAAAAGCCCCCAGGGATGGATTTGATTGAGACAGTCCCATTTCTCAACCCTACTTTTGAGGGTAAAGGGCATGAGATACACAGTAAGAAAGCAACCAAGACAAAACTGTTGAATTGATGCAAGTAGAAAAATAGATACACAATAAAAATACCTTTAATATCTTGTGCTTTACATCTGTATTTATCTGTATGGTGCGAGTCCTTACACTTGACACAGACCTATTTTTGCTAGCTGGATTTTGATGGAGTAACAAGTCAGAGATTCAGTTAAAGCAAAGTGTTCACAACAGGACATCAGGATGGAAGAGTCCTTCTGAGCAGATTTACTTGTGATCAAGTCTTGTCATCTGCATTCACAAACTCCATTACCCAGTATTAAACAGACTAAGAAAACAATACTTATGTCCAGAAGCTCTGATCTTGACATTTCTATGTCCCACCGAAACTGTCTCTAATGAGATTTGTAAATCAGAAGTGAGAAACAAATGCCATTTGATTTTAACTTTTATTAGCCATTAATAAAACAGACAACAAAAATCAAAAACAAATAGCTAGTTATGTTGGTAAATTTTGTTTCATTTGAGCTTCTCTATTTTTTTTTTTCCTAAATATATCACTAACTACAGTCTGTCCCACAGAAAACAAAGCCATTATCACAAGAGAAAATATATTTACTTTAAATTAGACATCAATAATTCCAGAGGGGAAGGCTGAAGATAGAACTGAGAAATTTGGTGTACCATTAAAAGTGGAGTCAGGCATTTACTTATGCTCTGTGGCAGTTTTTAGACTGAAATCATCACACAAACAGTAGATTATTATTAAGTAGAAATGGAAAATAAGTGCAAAATACTGTCAAAAATTTTTTACTTTTTTTTTTTTTACTGCCTATGTTCATCACACTGCAGGGACTTCATATGGAGCAGCCATATGGAGGTAGAAATGATTATTTGAAAACATCACTTTAGAATCTAATATAAAATTCTATAACAAGCAAACCTACTTACAGAAGCGTGTTAACCTAGCTTTGTTACAAGTGTTAATTTTATTTCCAGTGGAGACTGGGTCTTAATATCATGTCAAAAGGAAGCTTATAGTAAAATAGTTTTATAATTATTCTCTCTTGGGTAAATGCATTTAAAGTACAATTTATTTTTAATCTAAAAGCCTACCAGTTATATTACACAGAATAACAAAATACTTTTAAGTTTGTTTTTTTGCTCAAAATCTGATTTACACCCTCATATCTGAAGAGTGCAGTGTGAAACAATTA
>PPHD01025007.1:0-11921 GCA_002909625.1 Bambusicola thoracicus
TTTTATTATATTAAAATGTTTTAAAAGGAACACATGGCCTTCACTGGCACAAATACTTGTATTGTGAGATGGCTCCACTCTGCTTTTGCCTTCTTCTTTGCTGATATAATTTTTTGTCAGTATGCATATACTGTATTTCTATTACTGCAAGTTACCACTTCTGTGAACAAATACAGTATTGTTTGCCTTCACAAAATAAAACACAGTAGTTCTTCTCTAAATTATTAAAACCATGTTATGTAATTACTTACAACAGAACTCGTTAATTCTGAGCACTTACTATGTCCAGATGAAGTAAAATACAGTAACATTCATAAAGATATCCATATACCTCCTGTTAATGGCTAATATGAAAGTAAAATGTTATTTTTTGATACCCTAATACCAAATAGGCTGGCAAAAAGTCACTGCATGGCAGTTGTTCCCTACAACTGAACAACGGCTAATCCAAGCCTGAAGGCCTACAATTGTAACAGAGAGACCATCTAACAAGACTGACAGTGTTCAAGACCGTATTTTGCAATGAAGCAAAGGAATAGACTGATAAATGCTCCCTAAACAGATACCAATAACATATTCCTTGCTTTTGTCTATCCCAGCTGTAAACAAACATAATTTCCTAATTTTTATTCAGTCTAAATATTATCTGTACATCTAGCTTTGTCAGAAAGAAGCAAAACTAAGCGAAGGAGAAAGAATCCTGAAGGTTGCAAGAGTTCAGGGCACTGGCAATGATAAAAAAGGAGAGAAAGGTGATTAGGGAAGTGATTAAGGAAGATTATTTTAACTACTGAGTACTACTGAGGTCTGCCAACATACAGGAGAACTAGCATTACCAGGGCTGCAGGAAAGAAATGTGCGCACACTGTAGAATAGTAGAACATAAGGACTGGACCTGTCTACTTCTGGGGAAGGGGCTTATTACAACATATTGTTTATCTTACAACCATGCTGTTTGCAGTTTGTTTTAACTACCAAGACTTGTCTGCTTTTTTCCAGGGAGCAGCAATATCAATTATCATCATTCCTAAGTCATAATCCTATCCAGTGAAAATAAGTACTCTGTGTTTAGAGGCTGATGCCACAGCAGGAACTTTGTCTTTTTCGACCATGGGACAGTTTACTCAGCGCCTGATGGACGCTGATGGTGTCCACCCAGGTCATAGGGGAAAAGAATTCTGGCCCAGGAGCTGTCTAGGCTCATTGACAGGACTTTAAACTAGATTTGATGGGGGAAGGGGATGATAGTGAGCTTCCCCATGATAAGGTGCAGGATAACATAGCTAAGTAAGAGGGACAAGGTGCTACTGGGGGCCCTCAAACTGCTGTGTCTCATGATGATGAAGGCTACAGGGAGACTAAAGGCAAATATTTCAAAGGAATTAAGGAGCTATCCTCCAAGAAAATGACCAGACCAGATGACCAGCTGAAATGCCTCTACACCAGCAAATGCAGCTTGGGAAACAGACAGGAGGAGTTGGAAACCATGGTGCTAGTGAAAATCTACAGTATACTTGTCATCAGTGAAACCTGGTGGGATGATTCCGATAACTAGAATGTGGCCTCGATGGCTACAAGCTGTTCAGAAGGGACAAGCAAGGTAGGAGGGGAGGAGACACTGCCCTTTCTCAAGGAAGGAATAGAGTGTGAAGAACTGTCCCTGAAGAATGGCCATGGGCAAGTTGAAAGCCTGTGGGTGAGAGACAGAGGCGACAAAGGGAGCCTAATGGTTGGGGTCTAATACAGGGCACCCGATCAAGCAGAGCCTGTTGCTGAAGCCTTGCTCCTCCAGCTACAGGAGGTGTGTGATCACAGGTTCTCAACATGCTGGGGGACTTCAACTACCTGGACATCTGCTGGAAAAGTAGGATGGCAAACTGTAGGTGATCCAGGAGATTCCTGGAATGTATTGAGGACAACTTCCTGAGGAAACTAATGAGCCCCATCAGGGGGTTGCAGTGCTGGACCTGTTGCTCACCAATATGAATGAACTAATAGGTGACACCAGGACTGGAAGCTGCCTAGGCTGTAGTGGCTCCGCTATGTTGGAGTTCATACACTTAAGGAATATCAGAGAGGCAAAGAGAAAAATCAGGAACCTTAACTGTAGGAAAGCCAAATTCCAGCTCTTCAGAGGGCTGGTCAATAAAACCTCCAGGGAATCTGTCCTCAAGGACAAGAAAGCAGATAAGAGTTGGCAGATCTTTAAGGAATCATTCCTTAGGGCAAAAGAACTCTCTGTCCCCGGGACTAGCAAGTCAGGAAAGGAAGGGAAGATACTGGCATGGCTAAACTGGGACCTGCTGGTTAAACTGGAGAGCAAGAAAATGATGGGTGGAATGTTGATGGATGAGGAACTTGTGAGATCATATCCTGAGAGAAGTAGTCAATGGCTCAATGTCCAGATGAAGATCAGTGACAAGTGGTGTCCTTCAGGGGTAAGTACTGGGACCAGTGCTCTTTAACATCTTCATCAGTGACATCATCAGTGGGATTGAGTGCACCCTCAGCAAGTTTGTGGTTGATACCAAGCTGTGTGGTGTGGTCAACATGTCCATGGGACCAGAGGCCAACCACAGAGACCTAAGCAGGCTTGAGCAATGGANGTGAAGAACTGTCCCTGAAGAATGGCCATGGGCAAGTTGAAAGCCTGTGGGTGAGAGACAGAGGTGACAAAGGGTGTCCTTCAGGGGTAAGTACTGGGACCAGTGCTCTTTAACATCTTCATCAGTGACATCATCAGTGGGATTGAGTGCACCCTCATCAAGTTTGTGGTTGATACCAAGCTGTGTGGTGTGGTCAACATGTCCATGGGACCAGAGGCCAACCACAGAGACCTAAGCAGGCTTGAGCAATGGACCCAGGTGAACCTCATGCTGTTCAACAAAGTGCAAGGTCTTGCACCTGGGCCATGGCAACTCATGCTATCAGTGCAAGCTGTGAGTGTAAAGATGGAGAACAGCCCTGCCAAACAGGATCTGGTTACTGATGGTAAGCTGAACATGAGCCAGCAATGTGCCCTTGCAACCCAGAAAGCCAACCATATTCTGGACTGTATTAAAAGAAGTGTGGTCAGCAGGAGTACTGTGTCCAGATGTGGATTCCTCAGTGTAGGAGGGATGTGGGCCTGTTAGAGCGCATCCGGAGGAGGGCCACAAAAATGATCCAAGGGATGGAACACCTCTCCTATGAGGATAGGCTGAAAGAGCTGGGGCTCTTCAGTCTGGAGAAGACTCCAGGGAGATCTCATGGAGGCCTTTAAGTATCTAAAGGGGGGCTATAAGAAGGAAGGGGACAGACTTTTTAGCAGGATCTGTGGTGATAGGATATGAGGAAAAGGTTTCAAAGTAAAAGAGGAAAGATTTGTACTGGACATGAGGAAAGATTTGTACTGGACAAAAGGAAAAAGTTTTTGCAGTAAGGGTGATGAGACACTGGCACAGGTTGCCCAGAGAAGTGGTGAATGCCCCATCATTGGAGACATTCAAGGTCAGGCTGGATAGGGCTCAGAGCAACTTGATCTAGGTGTAGGTATCCCTGTTCATTGTAGGGGAGCTGGACTAGATGTCCTTTAAAGGTCCCTTCCAGCTAAAAAGATTCTGTGATTCTATTTATTACACCAAGAAACTGTAAAAAAAACAGCTTCAGAAATAATCAGCAGTGAAATCTTTCATTTCATTCATGCTTTCATTTATTTTCTTCCTGATTAGCTTTCAGGCCTTTGTATAATAAAGCTTTAGTGCATTCCAATGCAGCAAGGATTGTGTGGGAGTAACTGTCATCACGAAAAAATAATTTGCACACCTGCGCGTAAATCTCACCCTTCTTTCTTGGAGCAGTTCTATGGCCTTCCCCAGTCGTGTCTGGAATATAGCCAGTTTTGTACTTGATCTGCATACAAAGAAGGAACTGTAGACTGTCTATGAAGCTGACTCTTGAGATATCAGAAGAAAACAGTCCCATACCCTCTTTACTGCAGAATCCTTACAAAAGGACCCACAGAGCTAACAGAGTATGTAACGGTTTTCCTGGACATGTTGCAGAAATCAAGCTGTTACTCAGCTACCAGAACCAGCATGGACACTGCTACCTGATGCCCTTCTCACTGTTCTCACCTTGGCAGATAGGAATGAAGCAGTTAGAGTAGAACGCAATCTATCATATGTATAGAAAGTGTCAGATTTCACCAAAATTGCAGAAATTAGAAACAGAGAAATCCGTTAATCCAGGTTTAGTTCGGTATGTTCCATGAATTGTTTTTTTAATTACATCTACAAAATGGCATTAATTGGCAGGAAGTAATTCTTCTAGCTTCACTTGGTGAGATTTAGCTTTCAGTTTAATCGAGAGCTTGCTTGATTCACAAGATAACCCCCAGAAAGACACCACTACAAACTTCACAACCAAGTCACTTCACACATCCAGCTGCCAACACTGTGCTTAGCCTAGGCTGAGAAGTGAAGACGAGAAAAGCTTCATGTCAGAGCTTAAACACACTATCAATATTCATTATCCAGCCCGGAGGCACTGAGAGCACAGCAATCCCCAGTGCTGCGACCTGACAGAATACTGCAGCTGGTTACGAAAGCTGAATATGCCATTTCTATACATCCCCCAAGGAAAAGGCTCTTCTATGGTTGTGCCATATAATAAAAAACTATCCCACGTGGAGATTTTTTTCTCCTTGCTAACTTGTGAATCTATTAAACAACTGCAGTCCCAATATCTTTAGAGACCTTAAAAGACATTAGTTTCCCACAAGCCTAATAAAAATAAACGGCTGCAAAGAGCTTCAAATCAAAGCTCCCACTCAGAAGCCCAAGCTTAGGATGGACTGTGCCAATCACCATTCACACAGTTTGTGTCCCAGTTAGCAGGAGGAGTGTGAAAAAGAGATAAGAGAGCTCCTTAGGAGATTTCATCAAGAACTGCATGCTGAGTAAAAGAGTATTGCACCATTGAGAGGAGAGGTGCAGGCTCCAACACCTCTGGTATCTGCAGAATGATTTAAGAGAAAAATAACAAAATATATACATATGTAATATGTATACCTGTATATGTATACTATATACAGATATATATATATCAGAAATGTATACAGCTCAAATTTATACGCATATTTACATCAGGCTTGCTTTCTTTGAGGCTGCTAAATCTGTTTGAAAGAGTTGCCTGTTTTCCCTCCGTGATTTACAGTACAAAATTAAATGGCAGAAAGGCACCTTAAAAGGCAGCTTGTATCTGAACAGATAAAAATTCAGACAAACTTTTGATTCCAAATAAATAGAATTTTTAACAAAGCTTCCTTTTCGTCGTCGTTGTTTATTGCATTGAGGGCGGGTCTGTGAAACTGATTTCCTGTCCCAACAAAGCAGTGGTTTTCAATTTCTGCCCTCATTTATTAGTAGTTTTTAGAAACTACACTTCTATAGCTGTTTTATATTAAAAACAAAACAAAACAGACCAACACAAAACAACATGTGATGCATTAACAATAAATAATTACTGAGCTCAAACAGTAACAGAAAATCAATTAGAAGGAGGGAAAGAAGAAAGCTTGACACCAGACAAAAAGGTGTTTCTATTGGAGCTCCTCACATACTCTGCTGTATCAGGATTTTCCCAGTCATTCTAAGCAGTCCTACACAGTTCTCACTCACAAAGGCTTTTCTCCCTAAACTATATTATTCCCCAGCTGTTGTTTTCCCTCTAATTCCCTCCTTTCTGATTCCCACACCCTACCAACAGCCGGACACATAGTCACACAGTCCTCTCCTTACTTCTTCTTTCACCGGTATAATTGCTGAATTTCTCCGTACTCCACTTCCTTCACCTCTTGACTCCTTCAGTCACATTAAAGCCTGCCTTGCTGCCTCCTGCTGTAGTTCATCCTCACCAATCACTTCTGCTTTCACTCTGTGGTTCATCTTTGATGAAAATCTTCTCAGCAGGCTGTCTGCTCCCAGCCACAGATGTGAAGCCCTTCATCCTGGAGCTACACATTTTTACCAGGAACATAAACCCTGGTTACTTCCTTTGATATTGTTAACGCTCAATGCTATTAGTACCTTCCTTTCATACTGTGTTAAGGTCAGTGGCTTATAGGTCTCAGTTTTCATGAGAATTGATAGAACAGTTTCTTAATATTTTTAATTCTCAAGTCCTTTCTCTAGAATCTTCAACATCGCCAGGAGTTAAGCGCTTTAATGTTTGCTTTCTCATCTGCTTTCTTGTCAGGTCTACTTACTTTCAGTGAGATCCAAACTTTCTCTGCTGAAGACAAACAAGCAGTGAAATGTATTCACTTCTCTTCAGAGACTGGACAGAAGTGCCACAGCTCAAGATGAGAGGTGAAGAAAAGACAGGAAGAAGTGGGCTGAAGGTGGAACTGGAAAATGCAGTTAATTCTGTTACAGGTAAGAATGACAGTTAACCCAAACTGGCTAAAGACTTCCCTTAAAACGTATTTTTGGATGAAATCAGAATTTTTGGAGACAAGTCTAAGAGCAAATGGAAACTAAGTTCAAGGACTTTCAAACGTTTTATCCGTGTGATCACTGACTGTTATTTCAGTTGGTTGTGTCCTGTCTACATCTCTGAAGATAAGGAAAGAAAAGCAATTATGGAATACAAAACTATAAAGCTTAGAGTAACTAACATGCAGATAGAGGACGCAGTAAAATTTACATGGAAGTATTACAAGCACGTTCCTCTGCCATCTGCCTTATCCTCCTGATTTAATTATCTCTGTGGTCTGTTCATTCAAACGTAGATGAAATTATCCGAGGCGTTATGAAACTACAAGGTGTTACGGAGGGTATGCACAGGCTAATAAATCCTCTACAGACACATTCATAAAGGGATGACTGCATGAATCCAATTTTCTTAAGGTACATTTATAGCAGTGAAGACTAAAGGGGCAGGACACTCACCCGTAACCATCCTAATTACTTCTTAGCCAGCTGTCCCTCAGTGATTTGACTCAAGCTAGCTGACCTTTCTCCAGACGTGTGCTGCTCAGAAGACAGCATGGGCATGGGAGGAGTCCAATAGATTTTAAGGATGAGGAGATCCCGCTCTGAAGAAAGCTTAAGATATGTTAGCCATGTGGCCATCAGTCAGATCCTGCTCAGGACCAGAGATGATCTTTTTTCGTACTTTTAAGTGACCGTAAGACATAAGAGGTGTCTCCAGTGGGAGACCTGCAGATTCCTTTCCATATATACCGCATATCTCCGAACCCCACATAAGTACAGGTTGGCACTGAGGTAAAATCAAACGACAGCAAGTTTCTTTCTCAGTCCAGGAAAGCTGAGAATATGCTACATGGATAGAACTGTCACATGTTTAAATTCATTTCCCCACTGAGAGACGAGCATGGTGGCAAAAGCCAGGCGCCAACTTGGGCCATCTGAGAAAACTCATTTCAAAACTGCAAAGAATCCTTTTCCCAGTGGGGTTCTGTTCAACAATTCCTATAATCTGCCAACAAGCTGCTTGAAAGCAGTTGCTTAAATGGAAGAGTAAAAGGCATGCAAGCAAATGACTTCTTCTGAGCACTTACAGACGTTTCCATCAGGAAGCTGCTGAACTGACTGATGTGTTCATTTTCACGCTGCTTGACCTCTAATGTGGAGCTGCTGCTGGCACCTGGTTTCTTTCAGTACATTAATTGATTACGATGAGTCCAGCTTGTGAGCACGCTGAGAAGTGCTGCCTTTAAAGGTAACTCCTACAGCAGCAAAGTCCTCAGCTGCTGAGTAACTGATGGAACAGCTCAGAGAACCGTTCCTGTTGCCTGGCAAAATCTAACTCTCTGGAATACTATGTATTCTACCCATTTAATTGCAAGTGATTTTCTACAGTTCCTGGTATTCCTGTCCCCTTACTGATGAAACTGTGACTTTGACAAGATGGAGATATTAAAACTCAAAGTTTAGTAACTGCTGTAAGAGGGTATTTTGCAGCAAGATGGCTGAAGGGCTCCTCCAGATCTCATCTTTTAGAGGTCCTACTAAACAAAGAGATCTGAGGCAGAAAACGGGATTGTTTCTGTGTCAGGAGTGGATTCACAACAGTCTTTCCTCCAGCTGTGAGGGTCAGCATCCTCCAAATGTGTCACTACTTCCAGTGAAAATCCTCATGTGCTTAATAGCAAGCACATGTGTTCATTTGTTTATTTCCAACATTTGTAACTAATATTCAACCTCAAAAAGAAAATTGGGACATTTTTAAAACAGGGTAATCTTAAAAACCACACCTAAACCTTTTTCTTCCTCCACATTACATTTATCCATACAAAAACTGAATTTGCATCCGCAGGATGGGAGCTTAAGTTTTGCTCTTGTAATTTAAGGTACAGAGATTGTAAGCTGAACCAACTAACCCAAAGGTTATGTACATTGTGTGCAAATACATCAGAAAAGTGTACTGAAATAGAAAATTACTTAGTTGACAAGGAACAGAATATTTTTGCTTTTTTTTTTTTTTTTTAAGAATCCATTCAGCTTTTCCTGAACATTTTCCAATGAGAGTTGTTTGAGAACAACTTGCATGTTTTATTCCTCCTGTACCATGAATGATGATTTTTTACTTCCTAGAATACTTAGCATACATACCCTTGAGAAGGAAGAGACTGTTTTAACTGAATTTGAACCTTAACAGGATTAGAGCAAATTCTATCACTTTTTAAAGCAGTAATCAAAATGCACTACTAGAATCCATATTGACATTGAAGAAAAATCTTGAAGAAATTCCTCAATTGTATCCTAATAAAAAGTAAAAACCTATGGCAAAAAAAATACAGTTCAGCATCGTCCTTCCTGAAGTAGATTCTCAAGTTTCCACTAAATTTAGATGCACTTGTGATGACTTCAAAACTCTCACTACTCATTGTCAAAGCGTTCAGTAACTGGTCGGTATAAGCATGTGGTTTTTGTTTACTTCAATTTCTTCAAATTGAAAAAGAATTCCTTTTACCCGGTGTTGTCCAGTAAGACATTTAAAAAGCAGGATTCACACCCAGAAAGACAGAAGAAATAATTTCAAAAAATCCTGTTTTTGATGTGTTACTAAAGCATAGTGTAGGGACTATGTAAGTTTCGGCTTGTATGCTGGCTCTCCATTGACTTCTGCTAGTCCTCAGGGAACTTCTCAGTGCTGTTCCTCTTTTATCATTCCTGGTCATTGTCTCACTTCTCTATACAGACAGCAAGACTCAGATATGAATAAAAAGTGTTTAAAATCGGGGTGCCAGTGTATAAAACATTCAAAATTTGGCAACTCATTCCAAAGAAATAAATGTGAACATTCTGCTCAGAACCTCAGCGTGCATAGATTTCAAATAAATCAGCTTTCTATTCTAATTTTCCCTCTAATTTTGATTCTATGCATGCTGAGAATTGACTGACTCTTGCCAACATGAAGACAGCAGGGACTGAGGCTACACAGCAGCATTCAGAAAATGCAAGTTCTGCATATTCTGCCTCAGGGACAGATCTGCTAAGATTTACATACTGCAGCTAAAGGATTGTGCTGAAGAAATACAGTACTGGCCACCGCTTTCCTCTGTAACATCTCTAGTGAAGCAGAAAGTTCTGTGTTGCAACCAAGAGGGTGTTCTTGTAATGGAGGATGATCTGGGTACAGAGCCCAACTCCTGTTATTGAAGACTGATGTACCTCTTGCTTTCTTGGTGACTACTTGGCACACACCATCTGACACAGGCCTGACTCACACGACTTTGCAAACAACTGAATTTGCTAGCACCCAAAGAAGGCCAAATAAAGCACTGATAAGGGACCCATGTCTGTAGGCCAGTGGTTAGGGTGATTAGATGGCTCAGCACCCTTATCCAATGATTGCTGGGAAATAGCATTGGTGCTTTTAGCTAATTTTACATTACTGTCTTGCTAATATAATTTATCTGATACAAGTTTTGTGTGACAGCATCATCACTCTTTATTCATAATGGAAAAAGCTAAGCAAAATGGAGATGCCTAGGAAGCATATACCAGTTCATGACAAGGGAAATCATCACAAGGAATCCAGTCCACACAACTGTATTCTCAATATCTGAATAATTTCTCATGAGAACTGTATGTTTTCCAGCACCTGCAAAGTATTAGAAATTCTGCTTCTCCCATTTCACTCTATGGACAGCACAGATTTGAGTCTTACTTATCATAGATGCATATGACAGCCTGCAGAAATGGGCAGTATGAGACTGCAGTAAAAAGAAACTTTTTAATACTGTAGTATCCACATAAGTTCAATATCAGTTGAAGCAAGAGAACTGTTCAGAATTAGTCTGGGAAGCATGACTTGTAATACCAGCTTTACCTCCGATGACATTTTTGTGATTTTTTTGATATGGAGGTAATTATTTTAGGAAATACCTCCTATCCTTAGAAATAAATTTGCATTATCAAAAGAGTATTAATGTTATTGCTCATTGCATGGGCATTGTTAGAAACATAAATTCAGTATTGAGCTATGACTTGCTACAGGACCTTTAATATTTCCTTGCATTCAAGTACACCGAATAAAATCCTATATTATTAGGAAATGATAAACCTAAAAGGATGCAGATGTACTAAACCTATAAATATAAATGTTGTATTTATTCTTGGTGCTGGAATCATGGTTCTGAGACCTGTCCTAGAGGAAGGTATGAGAGCCCTTTTCATTCTTCCTGATCTCAATAAATCAGACTTCAGGGCACAGTGCTGTTTATTGCTTCATAGAGCAACATGTGGATAAGTATTATCTTTCTAGAATAATACAAGCATGCAGTCACTGAGGTGGCTATGTAAAAAAATTGTCAATTCTAGAAATTTTAATTTAACTGGAAATAACTGTTATTCTCTAAAATGTAAACCAAGGACGTGAGCATCTTGGACATTTCAGGGTGGCTAAAAAGTGAATAATTGCCCAAACAGAAGTACAAAATTGCCTACAAAGTTCTTCTTTTCTAGTTTCTATGAATGCAGAGCCCTTTTACATAGAGTACCATCAAAAAATTCATACATATAGGTTGCCTAAAGGATTATGAAGTTACAAAACTATTCCTCAAACAAAAATTTATGGAAAGATTAAATTATTCTGTAGAATATCTCTCCTACAGCATTAAATAGAAATGCTTTCCAGATTAAATTAATTCAAGAGGGAGCATAATGGGTTTTGCTTATGCAACAATGGAAAGCACAGATCTTGTTTATTGGGAATACAGAAATAAAATAGCTTTAAACTTTTTTTTTTTTTTCCTGATGAGATATATATATTTTTTTTTTAAGCGGGAATCTTATGAGAATTCTGCTCTGAATAAGAACAGATAACTTAGCAGTATTCTTACCAAGAAAGATCACCCTACATTTCTCTCTCTATTTTTACCTCTAATTATGAAAGGTGTGAAAATCTTGTAGAAGGTCAAGCTAAATGTTCTGATCTCACTTAGAGCTTGCTGCTTTTTTTCCCTTATTAATGAGACTAAGTGGTAATATAAGTAAGTGGCCTTTTTAAGGAAAGGGTTGACAACACAGAAAATTATTTTTAGAAACATAAGTTATTTTTTAATCATGCAAATGCCTACAACCAGGGAATTTGGTCAATTCCAGTCAACTGGAAAGCTCATGGGTGTCTATTTATTTGTTAGTCTACTCTCCAGAGTTTATTTAGTAAAAGCTGATTAATATTGGTAATGCGTTCATTATAATGGCACTTTCTCCTTGGTAAAGGACTCAGGTCACAAGTCTCAACTAATCAGTAGAACAAATTGGCCTTAATCTCTTGTCAACAACTAATCCGATATTTCTATCAAAGTAATATGAGCTTATTTTGAAATTAAATCAGATTGTACATCGGGAAAACTGATACACATATGATACTACATATTAAAGTTATTTGTTAACAACGCTAATCTG
>PPHD01025008.1:0-11921 GCA_002909625.1 Bambusicola thoracicus
CCAAAACAGTGCTTAGCTCCAGCTTTCATTTCCCAGTTTACTGCTTTCTGCCTTTTTCCATTATAGCTGGGAACTTAGTTCAGTTCCGTTACATTTAACAGCAACACCGCTCAGCCTTCTGGGAATAAATCTCATGAGATTCCAGTCATCCACAGGCTCAGCTGGTGACAACAGGAGCTGGGATTTCTCTCTAGGAGCCACCAGGACATTCATGGCCATAATACAACTCCCTCATCAAAAATAGCTCGGAGCTGCTTCTTGTCAACTATATATTAAATACTGGCTACTCACTCCTCACCAAGTTTTTAAGAAAGTGATGCTAGAGTAGTCAGGGCTATGCTGTCAACTTCTCAACTAGTAAAACGCATCATAATGATTCACGAGTGAGTTTCTATCAAAGTAGTATTCCACAGTTTCTCTATGTTTTGCCAGTGCACACATAATGTGAAAGCATCCTTAAGGCAATGATGAATTTGTGAGGAAATACGGTATTAATCATCTTTTATGTCAACCATTACAGAAGTTGCCTTCTTGTGGCACGCCCAGAGAGAGAAGTAGAAGAAATCAGAGAAGATTTAATGAATGCCAGTCTGGCTCTTTCTTCACAACGGCAAAACAACCCAGCTCCCCAGTTCAGATGGCTTTGGATACTCAATACAAGATCTATGTATCATAACTCACAAAGCCAGGATTCTTCTTCATCAGTTCTAGGTTTAGAATCTTTTTCTAAGAAACACTAGAAAAGGACTTACTGCATAGATAAAAATTCTTTTTAAACTTTCCTAACACAAACTCTGCTGAGTGCTAGCATGTGCTTGCCAGTTTCCAGAGCAGAAATCAGATAATGGGTGGGACCGTTGTTAGAATCTCTTGAAGTCTCATCCAGACATTTGGTACATAATAATCTCTCTGTCAGAAATTCCTGGTGCTCAGCACTGGTAGATTCACCTCTCCCTGTCACCTCAGGGAGGTCTCTCAGTTCATATCAAGGAGGTGTTATTTTCACAACAAATTTTCTCATAGCTTTCTGTATGGAACAGCAAGAAGCACCATTCATTCAAAATTTTATTATTATTATGTTAGAACAGAGGAATAAAGTGAAAAACCTTCTCATTTTCCTTCATCTGATATACAGGCTACTGTACTGTTTACAGTACAGTTTTTTTTCTTTAGGCAAGAGAGATCTTGTCCGCATTAAAGGCAGCACCAGTGAAAGCTTCAACTTCATGACCTAATCACAGGACAGTTTCTTTATTTTTTCCTTCACCCCCCTCTTCACTCTCTGATAGCACTGTATCTTTCAGTACTTCAAGAAAGTTATTTCTTTGAACCACTGTTTAAAAGCGTTATCTCCTTTACTTGCATGATATTTAACAAGCAATTTCAACGTGTCACACAGATACCACAAATATTCTTCTTCTTCTTTTTTTTTTTTTTAATGCTTTACAAAAGGAAAAAGTGAAAACAATAAATGGAACACACTCTGGAATTTACAAGGTTCCAACAGGAGAAAGATACTTTTTGCAGGCAATATGGATATCTGATGTTGTAACAGTTACATATGGCTAAATCTTCTGATGAATTCACACCTACCTTTTCCTTCAGTGGAAGAATGCTGTGTACTTTTATCAGTGACAAGAGGAAGCGTATCAAACAAGGAATGCAGAGCGTTTAC
Organism: Bambusicola thoracicus; assembly: GCA_002909625.1. Taxonomy (NCBI): domain Eukaryota; kingdom Metazoa; phylum Chordata; class Aves; order Galliformes; family Phasianidae; genus Bambusicola; species Bambusicola thoracicus. The sequence continues at coordinate 1,676 of PPHD01025008.1, forward strand.
ATGGTTCTATAAGCCCATGGCAGACAACCAAAGAGCCTCCAAGCTGCCAATATACCTTCTGGAGGGCTAGCCAAGTGGCCAGACATTGCTTCTGGAAAAACAGCTACTCATGCTTGAATCTTTTGCCAAGAAAGGAAATAATAGCATGGAATAATACAATACACCGGATCATCACCAGAATATTTCTATGTTACTAAAAAGCACTTTGTGCAAATTTAGTGACTACTGGGAGAGGGATAATGATTGTAAAGAAAGACTCAGGAATCACGTAGTTGTGATCTCTCCATTGTAAAACCGGACTTTGATTCTCCAGGATACATAGATGACATTCCCTATGAGAAAATCTTGCCTATCAACAGAAGAAAATAACCCACAGGTATTTTCAATGTTAATTAAAGTCTTAAACATTTCAACAGCATCCCAGACAGGAATGGCTCTAACAGTGGTTTAATGCCACTGCTGAATATGGATTTATAAGATACGTTTTCTTTTTGCATCTGTGCCTTCCCCATACAGAAAAATACTGGTCTCTTCCACAGGGGTTTGATTCAATCTATGTCAATTGTAAAAGACAGACCTTAACAGTGCTCACTGCCAGGCCAGACAGACGCACTAGTAGGAAATTTCATTTTATTGCACTTAATTTTTCTGAGAAATGAGGTTCTCTAGTTCTGAAAGATGCACAGCTAATGACCGTCAGCTCCTCCTTGAAGAGAGGCGAACAAAACCTGAAATATACTGCCTACACCCAAAGCTGACAATGACACCTTGTCTCTCAAGCAGCAGTAGCACTGTGATAGTTCAGTTCTCACAGCTGACCAGACTTCATCTTTTTTAACTGGAAGACTATATCTTTTAGTTTAATGAGGAACTGAGAACCATATCTACATATATAACGTATACATACATAACATACATACACAGATACATAAATATATATACACTCACCAAGTAAATATGCATGTGGAAACCACCTGTGACATCTGGTCTTTTACTGTTATGTGTATGTACACATAGACATACCATATGTGCTTACCCCAAACTTCCTCAAGAAGATTATGATTCTCAGAGCTTAAGTTAAGTCCACTTAAGCTTAAGCCAATTTCACACACACAGATATGATGAGTTGATGCTATATCCAAATTACTGTACTGAATTGTATTTCCTATACTGACACCAACAGGAATTAGATCAACCAGGGACTACATTTTTAAATTCAGTACTAAAAAGCAAGCAGGATGCTACTAATTGAAATCTGGAAACTTTTCTTGCATCTCGCTCTCAGCTTAAAATTTAGCCTAAGCTCCAATTCTAAAGACAATCATCAGGAGACTAAATGCCAGTTAACAGTTTCTCATAACTGTTTCCAGACAATATCTGGTTGTTAGACTGTAATGTGTTTCAGTGTTGTTGTTTTCTACTCACGGCTTCTGACTGCAGATGAACACCAGCAAGAACCTCATATAGTCTGCATGCATAGTAGACGAGTGTCTCTCCTGTTGATCATTAATCTGATATTTTATTTACCCTAATTTATATCATTTGTTTAACCTCTTATTTTAGGATTAGTTGAAGACCCTTAAAAAATGTTCATATTCTTTGATAAAATATCCCATCAACTTATGATCTTGAACATACAAACATTCTGTAATGCCACAAAGGAAGAAAATTAAACAATTTTGAAATCCGTAAAATTCTGACTCGATAAAATCTTGTAAGAAGCTATACCATAAATCATGTTCCTAGGCTGTTATCTATGCACCTCATTGGGATGCAAGATCTTAACAGCTTCTGGCCATTTGATCATACAGAACTAGATTGTGAAAGTGCTTGTCTTCATTTAAATAACCTACATTGTTACTAGCGTTGAAAAAAGGCACCTGAAGAGGCTGGACAGAATCGTAGAATCACCAAGGTTGGAAAAGACCTACAAGATCATCCAGTCCAACCGTCCACATATCACCAATAGTTCTCACTAACCCGTGTCCCTCAACACAATGGATAGTTAGCATTGCCTCTGGTTGGTAAAACAAAACCCTTTCTGAAGAAATGTGACAGGCTCAGCAAGCTCAAATTTAGAGCAAAATACCAAAGGTATAGCATTACCGAAGCCAAAGCCAGACAGCTTAGCAGGTAAGGCAACCAAAGGAGTTCAGCTTCAAATCTCCTCCTTTTGCAAACCAAGGGTTTAAAGATGGCCTTTTTAAATTTTTTTTTACATTGAGTGAAGTCTCTTAATTGCTAAATTTTGGAAGTCCATCTTTCATATTAAGTATCTCATTATACAAAAGGAAATAACTTCAAATGACAGATTGCTTTAAAAATGTAAGAAAGATGTGCTCTAGCTGAGATTGTAATCTTTACACAGCTATGTACAGATACACTCATGCTAGGTCAGAATTAGCTGCCTCAGATAACAAAAGGAGTAGAGGGAAAATAAAAGTCTCCCTTTTATTGCTATAGACAAATATATATATATATATGTTATAGGCTTCAAATTAGGGAACCATGACAGTGAATAAGGAAAAAAAGGGAAATGGGACCTTTTCTTTCTACAAGAAAGAAATTCAGGCTTTCTGTTTGTATTCACTGTAGTCAGAGATTCATCGGACTCCGGGATACTTCCCAAAATATATGGCTCACTGGCCACAACACTATGCACCTTATTAGAGAAAGGTGACTTAAACATGGGTTTAAATTTGTATAAAGACTGGACAGCTCAGAAGGGTTCTGAAAGCACATTGGGGTCCTGACTCCTTCCTGACCTGGTGACTTGCTTTGCTTCCAGCTCTCAAAAAAATAAACAAAATGAAATTGAATGCAAGTGAAGAAGAGCTGCATTTGTGTCTTCCACAAATTCAGTCAGTGCTTGTTCACATGGGCAAAGTCCAACAGTGCGTGCCAAGGAACAAAACGTGTGTTCAAGGAGCAAATTTTGTGCAAAGTAATTTTTTTTCCTCTCAAGTTGGTATCTTTCAAGAACTATTGAGTGGGTTTCTAAACTAGGTTGATGAGACACTAATGCCTGAACTGTACTATGTGGTTTGGCTAAGCTACTTACTACACAGTGTCACAATGTTGTAGCTCTAAGTAGGCAGCAGTCACTGAGCACCACGCAACAAGAGGTGCTGCTTCTGGGGCTGGTCCTGTATCCAGGTAAAATGGAAGGACACCAAACAAAGAGGTAAAACTGCGAGGTGGAAACATCCCTACCTGTATTACAGACACCACTCTTTTCTGCAGTACAGGACACGGGCAACTCTTCCAATTGCTCAACAAACCACCACAAGTTCTATACAAAATTTTATTTTCCCTTGAATGTCAAGCATATTACCAATCTCATAGTGGGACAACAGAAAAACAACACATTAGAAAAAGCCACTTATAAAGCATTGGGTATGCTCAGTACAAGACTCCACCTTAATTTAAGAAAAGGATTTAAAATTCTCATGGAACTGTGCATTTGCAGTTTATGTGAAAGCAAGCAATACACCTCATCAGCAAAGCATACAAAGAAAATTACACAAACCTTGCTTAAAATGAAAAAGGAGACAGCACAACAAACATTGCAGTTAGCCAGCAGTCAGACCTTTCTCCTTGTAAACCTACTTCTTCAATTTGGTAACTGCAGTTCTTAGGCAGAAACAGCGATGGCATAACTTAATCCATAATTATGCAAAACTGTTACAATGGGCTTATGTAAACTTTTTTATTAATTATTTTTTGTCAAGTTATAGCTAGAAGCCAACATTATCAACATTCCATTCTTTTTTTTTTTTCAAAATATTTTTATATAAGCTGAATCACCCACAGAAGACCTTTTTGACCGTTTGTAGCCAAAAGTACCACCTTAAATAAAACCATGGCTCTTCTTGAATCAGTAGGAGGTCTAACCTTGCATTTCACTGTGGTTTTAAATAGGGAACTGCATGGCAAAATAGGTGATACTACTTCTTATATAACAAGTAGAGATATTTCCCTTAATTTATAAAAATCCAATATAAGTTTTTGCTCATAGAACACTTGGAGCTATGAAATGTACACAAGCCAATGAGATTAACACACATATGAAGTCAAAGCCAGACACATTCCTTCAAAATCAAATACTGTATATGTCAGCTGCATGTGAAAAATTTCACAGTAGTTTACACCTGACCTATACCATTTCAGGCCAATCCTGCTGCCAGTGGAGTCCCCAGCACTTTTGCAAAGGACTTCAGTGGTAGCAGGAGTATGACAGGACACTTAAATTCTAAATGTCAAATATTATAGTTATATTTATTTCTATTAGAATTGATGATTTCTTTAAAAAACAATTGATGCAAGTTATGAAAAAAATTATTGGATTTCCTTTTTTAAAGGACATTTATTTTTTCATTTATTCATTCCTATTTTTTAAAGGACAGTATAACATTTGGGAACCTTATTTATAATGTCAATAATGTCAGAGGTACTTCTGTTCTTGTTTATGGAATTATTGCTGGTCACTTTCCTGAGACTTGAAAGACCATTAAAGACAAGCACCATATCTATTCCTCTAGAGCATTATATCACAAATTAATAATTTGGTCCCTTTCTAAATGGATCTCTTCCAACAATGACACTAAAACACAGTGATGGGTCACAGATTCCAGGGGGTCCAACTGGTCCTGGCATTCCGGGACTGCCACGATCTCCATCTTTACCAGGCTGTCCACGCTCTCCAGGGCGTCCTTCCTTACTCATACCCGGGGGACCTTCAGGACCTTAGTGACACACATGCAAGGAATATATACATTACAGAGTATTTTTATTCACATGGAAACAAGAGCAATTAGGGACCCAAAAATAGTCCTGCTGTTTGGTGAAGTACTAAGATAAAGAAAACTTCACTTCCTGAAAAAGACACTTTTCACAAATTATTTATACGTGTATCAAGCAAACTGATTATCTTACGAAGACTTGGGAAAAAAAAAACAAGCATGTAGAACACTAAGTAAAAATAGCTTTTCAGAGGAAATATAAAAATCTGCTTTGGCACAATTATGCTTTATCATGTGATCTGGAACCACTGGGCATGAATCAGAGTCCTCTGAATTTTATTCATTTTTCTAGCTCTGGATCATGGTCTAATCTCTTGTCCAAACACTCAGCTTTGCATTTTGAATCAACACAATGCTGTTAGGAAGAATATTTCCTTTGCTAAGTAACGGTTGCAAGTCACATATTTATATCAGGACTCAGTTTTCAGATAATGTCTGATATATTGACCTGTCTATCATGAAATGGGAATCTCAGGTACCAATCTATACAATATTGGTCTTATTTAAATAATCTATCCTATGACAGTTTAAAAGGCAAGCAAGTTTAAAAGGCATTAGCCACAAAAGATATATGGTAAATAAGATGTGTAAAGACTATTCACATTTTTCTGAACTAAACATATAAACATTTTATTATAAAATATTTCTTTACATTTGATAGCATGCATTGAATCTGCAGAAACCATCTCTCACCTGGCGGTCCCGGTGGGCCTTGGATTCCAGGAACCCCAATTCCTTGATTGCCTTTTGCACCATTTTTCCCAGGCAATCCTGTGGATTAACAAACACATGTATATCTTTGCACACTAAGAATTATCTTCATAAGAACAATTAAAAAGTCAACATTTGATTATACTCATTGAATGAAAATATCTAATTGTTCATAAGTAAACGATGAGATCTAAAATAAGCATTTCCTTGTAACCTGCAAAGCGTAACTAGGTTCTTAATTAACCTCACCTCCACTAAATTAAGAGCCAGTGTAGCCCGTGATAAACAGATGGCCGCTATGAGTTGAGGGAGCAGATGATGAAAAATTAAGAAATGTGTTAACTGCTATTGCTTTTCCATTGGCAATATACATATACATATACAAAAGTGTTTATGAATACACATAAATAGAGTGCAAGATGTTCACCACAGTCTACACAGGAAATCAATGTACAGCAAAATTAAATCTTCTCCAAAAAAAGATATACTCTCACAGGGGTAAAATACATACTCTCTCATACCAGCACAAACCACTGAATTCAATTGCTTCATAGAAACAGATACCAACTTTTCTTGTATGGAATAGCTGGCGTGGTTAGTCAGTGTCAGCTCCAGAGGAAAACTACACATTCTCCTTTTGCAGATAAAATTATGAAAGCACTAAGAACTATCCCAAAATGAATCTGATATGTGAGGTCATAGTTGAGAGGTCACAGAGAAAATAAATATTTACCAACCATTTTCCTGTCAACCCTCGGCATGTTACTACGTAGTAACATAACTTTCCTGATTATTTTGATGCAATAGGAAACACAGTTGCTGCAGTTACCACATGGACTTCATTTCCAGACTAGATGTACAAATTTAAGCTTGCAAAAAACTATCACAGAAATCAGATGGAATGCTTGTATGGCGGAGACACCTAAAAGCATTAACTTCTTTAGTATTACTAAAAAGAACTCAGAACCCTTAAGAAAAGTATAGAGAAAATAATAGAAATCCTTACAAGATAAAAAGGAAAAAGGAGAAAAACCAAGAAAGTCAGAGGGCTATAAATCTATCATATGGCAGAGAACAGCCTACAGCTAGCTGTCAGTAAATAACCAGTGAATATAAACAGTTTGTAAAATAGAATAAACAAATAAGTTTGGAAGAAAACAAATACAAAAATATACTGAAACTCTTATCTAATCATACCTGATCTAAAAATAAAAATAGAACATAACTAAATGCAGTTAAAAAATATCTACATGAGAGGATAAATGAATTAAAGATCACTCTAAAAAGATCAAAGTTAAAAGCACGGTAGAATCGAACACTAGTTATCTTATGCATATCAGAAGAAGACAAAACACCAGAATGCACACTTCAAGAGCAAAGAAACCTTTGCACCAAACCCCCATTAATACTTTGCGATACAAACTCAGCTATTCCCTTACTCATCCACTCTGCTAGTCACTATCCCATCCAAAACTGCAAGCAGAAAACAAAGGCATAGAAACCATATGCGCACAGTACCTCTTGTCCCACGAGCTCCAGGGCGACCTGGGATGCCAGTCAGACCTGGAACACCGTCATTCCCTGGCAAGCCAGGAAACCCTCTTGGACCTTCAGGGCCTCTTGGACCTGGTGGTCCTGGAAGTCCTGGGGAAGCGCTTTGGGACTGACAGTGGTTGCAGTTTTGTAGCCTTCCACCCTGAAGAATCACAGGTAACTGGGCTGGGAGAATTCAAACAAAAAAAGTGCTTAGAGTGTTTTAATTGTAAAATATAAAAATATTTCTTCCTCTTCACTAAAATAAAACCAGCTTCCTTTCTTTAGGTGCTATGGTATCTTTAGGAAACAAGGCGCCTTTAGCACATTATGGAGCCACTGGCATGGAAGTGTATTTCTACAACTCTATGAAAACCAGTGATAAATCAGATCAAAATATTGGCATTGTTTTCAAGAAAGCATCTTCATAATTACAAGGAAACTTCTTCAGCACTTTAAACAAGGAAAGAACAGTAAAGAGTCTTTCAAACTTACTTCTCAGTACATCTGAACACACCTGTCGAATAAATTCTTCTGAAAATTCTCGTGCCTAAATTGAACAGACAAGAGTTATAGAAACAGACAGCCCACATTTGTTGGGAGTTCTAAAGCACCCAAAATGACCGGTGTGAGGTCCCGTGCATACAGGTTTTCCATCTGATCCAGGTGGTCCTGGGGGCCCTCTGTCTCCAGGTTGACCTCTGACACCAGGAGGTCCAACCAGACCCTGGATACCGGATTCTCCCTTCTGTCCATTGATGCCTCGAATGCCTGGGTCTCCCTTCTCACCTTTCTGAAACAGAAACCAGTGACAAGCAAATTGTATCTCTACATGCTGGATCTTTACATGGAAGCTATGCAGCACCACAAATACGTTCTAAGAAAAGCTTCACTGACAATCTTCATTTTAAGTTGTCACGAAAATTTACAAAGTACCTAAATTCCATATTAGAATTGAATCATAGAAGCGCTTGAGTTGGAAGGGACCCTTAAATGTCTACTGGTTCAACTCCCTTGCAGTGAACAGGAACATCTACAGCTTGATTAGATTGCTCAGAGCCCTGTCCAGCCTCACCTTGAATGTGTCCAAGGTCGGAGCTTCCTCTCTGAACCACCTGTTCCAGTGCCACACAAATCTTCTTGTAAAAACCTTTTTCCCTACATCCAAACTAAATCTTCTCTCTTTCTTTTAGTTTGAAAGCATTTCCTACCACAACAGACCCTTCCCTAAAGAGTCTGCACCCTTCTTTCTTACAGCTTCCCTTTAGAAAGAAATCTTAAACAAATCTTAAACAAACCAATTTGCTTTACTAATTAACATAAAACAAATTCCTTACTAACATATGGAATAAAATATTTATTAACTTAGAAGGCTGGAAAAATTACAAGTGAAGTTCTGAACCACAGCAGTTCTTGGCATGCTTCCAAATTACTAAAACAATCAAGATTTTTACTCTATGACTTTTGTTCATAGGAGAGAGGAAAAATGATTCTGATTTCAGTTAGGGTTTCTGCTGTTGGTGATTGATTTTACTTCATTTGTTCTAAGTATGATTGATAGCAACTGCAGTCCATTTTCTTCACTGGAAAAGGTTAAAATAATACTGTATCTATCTTCATCAAAGCAATGGTTCTTCTATGTATGGGGTTGCCTACTGCAATAGCTCCTGTGAAACTCTTTCCCTTGTGCTGGTGCCAACAAAATTCCATTAGAATGTAGTTTGGTACACGTCCAAGATTAAAGTTAGTATACTGTCTTTGCTCCCTGATGAGCTTTCTCTTTCCATGTTTTGCAGCTTCTACATGGTGCTGTCAGTAGCTTTTGAAAGCTACTGACTTTTGAAATGAGAAAACTTTTCTTTCTCATTTTCCAACAATTTTAGATGGAATTACAGAAATAAGGCAACAGAATCACTATGTATGACAAACAAAACTGATTGGAGCAAACAGTGGAAGTTTAAGAAGCACAAGCATGTAGTCTTCACAGATTTGCACTGATTTTTAAATTATGCTATTTATATTACTTTGTATCCTTCTAGGTAGTACTTATCAAAACACTTTACATCAGAAAAATATATGGCTCACTCAAAACATTCGGGCTCGATCTGAATTAGTAACAAAGCCCAGAGCTCTCCGAATGAATTACTACAGAGCAGTACTCATTTTATACACAGGGAGCTAACTGTTAGGATTTTCACCCTGCTACATTTAGATGACTTATACCTCATAACTGAGACACAGTGACCAACACCGAAATGAGGAAAACAAAGTCACTGAAAGTGAAAACACTCAGAATTGCATACCTGGCATCACAAAAGGATCACGGCCTGAGCTCTTCCATTATGTCATTTAGTTTTGCTGTAAATAAAATTTGAAGGCAGAGGGGCAGTGCAACCCTACTCTGAAAAGCCACCACATAAAAACATACCTATGTGCTGCCAGTGCATCTCAAAAAATCTACACTACAAGAAGTCAGGCATCTTTTCCTCTTAAGACAAAAGGTGACGTATGTTGGTAAAATGCCTAAGAGATAGCAGAAAAGAAGTTCCACAAGTAAGATGCCAAGTGTGAGTTGAACAGCAGTCTGTATACTCTACCTATTAAAGAAGTTGTGCCGTAATTCAGAACTTACTTGTTCCAAGGTTGTAGCTGTATTTTACTGTCTTGCTACTGTCAAGTACAACACTGTAGCCTGTCATGGTTCTATGATTTTTGCTATCATTATTCCACATCATAATCCCGTGACATAGCCACGTGACTAGATATTCTTAGATACACCATGTAGATCTGTATTTATCCATTTCTATTACATGACTGCAAATGGTTTTACATTCAACAGTCATTTTAACAACACCTCCGCAGATCAGTAAGGCTCAGGGATAAGCATACAAAGCAGCTGCCCGCGGCCACACCGGAAGCTATATGTGTTGAGATCTGAAGATAATGTTGTTCATGTAGCTAGAAGTTATTTGTTTTAGTTTTAATTACTTTTACAGCTATGGTCTATGTTTACATAGAATCATAGAATTACTCAGGATGGAAGAGACCTCAAGGATCATCAAGTCCAACCGCAGCCTAACCATAGTACCCTAACTCTAACTACCCTCTGCTAAATCATGTCCCTGAGCACCACGTCCAAACGGCTCTTAAACACTTCCAGGGATGGTGACTCAACCACCTCCCTGGGGAGCCTATTCCAG
>PPHD01025009.1:0-11921 GCA_002909625.1 Bambusicola thoracicus
TTGCCCTCCACTGCACTTCTTCTAAGAGATCTCTGTCCTTTCCAAACTGGGGAGCCCAAGGCTGAACGCACTAGTCTAAATGTGGCCTCACCACCTCCCTCTATCATGGTCTTTTTAATGCCACTAAAGGGCAAACTGCTGTCTGACAGTCAACCTGCTGTCCTCCAGGACCCCCAAGTCCTTCCCTGTAGAGCTTCTCTCCAGCAGGTCATCCCCTAACCTGTATTGATGTATATGGTTATTCCTCCCCAGGTGCAAGACTCTACACTTGTTGCTGTTAAACCTCATCAGATTCCTCCCTGCAAAACTCTTCAGTTCATCCAGGTCTTGTTGAATGGTGCACAGCCTTCTGGTGTGTCAGCCACTCCTCCCAGCTTTGTATTGTCAGCAAACTTGCTGAGAGTACACTCTATCCCTTCATCCATGTTGCTGATGGAGACGTTGAACAAGACTGGACTCAGCCCTGACCCCTGGGAAACACCATTACTTACAGGCCTCCAACCAGACTCTGGACCACTGATGACAGCCCACTGAGCTCTGCCAGTCAACTTTACTGTTCCTTCTGCCAAAGCAGCTTTTTCTCCCCTGTCTGGGGAAAGAGCAATGAATGAAGATGAGGGCTTCCACATTTTTTCATCACTTTCTTTCTTCAAAATGTTTGCACAACAAGGGTCTCTTCAATAACTATCTTTTCATAAATCACTGGTTCTAACTGAGCCTGGATAAGTATAGATAGATATCTGATAGGAAAGGAGAAAGTAATGAGCCAACACAAATTATTTTGAAGAGGGATCTGATTAATGTCCCCTTATTCTATCTGTATTCAGTACAGCTGCTCCCGTCTGAACTAGTCCTTCCTGGAACTCTTGTTAAAGACAAAGGAGAAAAACAAGCTCTTTTGTAATGAGTCATCTGACCTATTTTATCTTTATTAGGGTGCTCCAAAACCACCTCTTTCCCTCTGTGAGCCACATGGTGTAAGTGACAGGTTCTAAGCTGGGGATGCCTGCATTTAATGAGATGAATCCTATTGCTTCTGACATCTTCTTGACATGTAATGAAAAGCATTCTCATGGAGTGGAAATACCAGTACCTGTCAGTCACCCACTCTCCTATGAAGCATCATGGGGGAGCAGTGGAAGGAAGTGATCACTGCCAATGCTATTTCTGGTCTGAAGCAACATGCTTTACTTGGAAAAATGGCAGTGGGATTTTTATCTGAGTAAGAATGGATAGGGAGATGGTTTCCAGCTTCTGACTGTAAATAAAACAAATTTTTTATTTGAGTTTTTGTTATGCATCTCACATGTTGGCTTCCAGCTGCATGTGAATCATCATTTCCAGGCTCGGCACAACACATACACAGCTTTTTGTGGGAGGCTTTGCAAGTTGTTTGGGGATCTAGCTATGAGAAACCCTGCCACCTCTCTGTAGGAAGGGATTTTCCCTAGGTTGAGGTCATTTGATAAAAAATACTTCTAGGTTTATTTTGCATAGTGTAAAAGTGCCCTAGAGATTACAGAGTAATACTCCATTACCTAATTAATATTTAATAATTAGTTCTAAGTGGAGCAGTCCTCACAAGAGGTTAGGAAATAATTCACATCTTGCTTGCTGGGGCAATCTCCTGACACTGACGATCTTAATTCACAGCAATGTCTGACCCCTACAATCAAGGTGAATGCTCTTAGCTTACTGAAATTAGTATGTTTTAATAAAATCCCATTTCTTAGTGACAACTTTTTTCATAGGTCTTCAATGAGCTCCATATTGATAAAATGGGCCACTGTGGCTCAAGCACATCATTCATGCAGTGGAGAATGCCTCCTGGGTTTCGAATGAGGAATTCAAACACAAGGTGAAATAACAGCTTGAAAAAGATGACGTTTTGCAATGACCTTTCCATATAGTGTCCTGAGAATTGTAATCAAATCCTAATGTCACTGAGAAATCCACGACTGTTTGATTGACCGTTAGCCTGAAGATAGCTTTTTCCTAAGTTAATTCTACCAGAGGGATTCTTTAGGGAATCCTTAAACACTGAATGTTCCCAGGAGATAAATTGGGTGGATGAATCTTCAAATGTTAAATAGCATTTAACATGATGTAGTTCAAATTTGTCCTCTGCCTTGTACTTGCTATAATTGCCTACAGGGAGAAAATTGGATGCTATCTGAATACTGGTGCAGTGCATCTATTTTATCCAGAGAAAAGTGCTTAAAGGGGGCAGACTGCATGGAAAACAGTCTATATATTGAACACCCACATGTCAAGACTGGAAGAACAGAGCTTACTTAAGTAAGAGTTGTGACAGTGGGGTTATTGTTCTGTTTCACAAGTAGGAATTCTTGGCCTGCTAACAGAAGAATAGTATTCAGGGAGAAGTCACTGAAAAGGAGATGGTTGTATTTTGTCATTCCCAACTTTCTCAGCATGTAAAAGCAGAACAAGAACATCCTCCAGCCACGCCTTGTATCAGGGATAGGATTGGTAACAGGGAGAAAGAAGAGCTTTACTACGGAAGATATAAGGATGTTCAAACAATCCGAACCAAGATGTGCTTCTTGCTGGAGAGAGGTAGATGAGCCAAACCATTAAGAGTGAAATCTAACTGGAACTGTGTATACTTTCCTGATTATATGAAATCATGAACTGAAGCAAGGTAGTTATTTCCAAGCATTTTTTAGATCAACCATAGCTAGACAGCCATTATAAAATAGTTATAATCTCTGAACCTTAGAGGCAGTCCCCCATTTAGAGAAGTTATTTGGCTCTGGTCATTCAAATTCTCTGATTCACTAGATGAGCATAAAACCACACCAGACTGAGTCTGGTCTTCTGCCATCCTTAAGGAACAGGAAAGATGAACTTACCCAAATCAGAAGAGCAAAGTGCAATGATGTGGAGCTTGAAAGGTTATTGGTGGCTGAAAATATGGCCTCTGTAAGTAATGGCAATGTTTTGATTCACTCCAGTGGTATTTGGATTAGGCTTTTATCTGAAGAGAGTTGCTGGTTTTGCTGTGTCTTTAGGGCAAATGAGTTATAATCCTAGTGCTTTGTTCAGGGGATTCAAGTGACTAATTAGGGACTTAAAATATTGGATTAAAAGCTCTATAGAACTTATTTTAATAGCTTCATATGTAAGGTTAAAAAGGATGTTGTAACTTCAGGTAAATCCCCAGTTTTATTTTCCTTCATTCTCAATATAACCTGTGGAGAAGAGAGATGGAAAGATTTATCAGTAGAGATCTCAAACAAATCGGTACCCTCCTCTAGCAGTCCCCTCAGGATCACTGCCAGAAGTGAGCTCCACTGACTACAGGTTCATTTCTTCAGTGTCTATTTAGAACATGCGATCTTTTCATCTGTATGTGTAGATGTGGCAGCTTGGAAAGCTAGGAAGTTGAGGGATGGGAAAGGACACAGTGAACCTTAAACAGGCACCACTTAAGTACATATTTAAGTACTAAGCATATTAAAATGCCTTCTCACAGACATGGTAGCAGCAGAAGAGGGCCAAAAGTGAGTTCAGTCCTCATATAAACATTTCATTTCCATGTACTCTTGCTGGAAGAAGTTTGGTTTCTCTGCAGATGCCCAGAGAGACCAGGTTCACTTCATTTGTGCACATATTTCACTGTTGCTTCGCTGAATCAACACGAAATGGTAGGTGTGATATGTAGTCAGCATAATTCTGGGAACAAGTGTTTAGTGGGGAGAATTTACTTCTAAAAAGTTATATTCTTCTGTCATCTGTGTAGCTGCATCAGAGAAACAGCTATTTAAGGAAGCTTGGACCTACAGTTGCTCCATTTGAGTGCGTTGCCCTAACAAGGAGGCTGATGTGCAAAATCTCTGCACAGCAGTACCTATCTATCACAAGAAGCTAACAGTGGTTAAAAAGATAATAACTCAGTTGAAGGGAAACATATGTGGAGTTCAGGTAGCTACCTTACATCCAACTTTAATGTATACAACTTAGGATCATAACAAGTTTCTCTAGGTAACAGATATACTCCTAAACTCATCAACTCATGTAACATATCCAACATGATTTATTCTAAGCTTTCTTATAAACTTTATTATAATGTATGCTTTTTTTCTCAGCAAAGGAAGTCAAATTTAGTAATGGTAATGACACTTCTTTTTGAGATCTAGGTATTTTTGGACCCCAGATTTTAAAACGGATAAGAAGATAGGCATTGCTGGCCTATATGAATTGACACAAGAAAGAAGCTCATCATGAAACCTGGAGTTGAGATGTATCACGTACGTTATTATTCAACATGCATGAATACCACACTTCTGATATAAAAGACCTATTAATATGTTCTATGTTTTTACCCAGCAGTAACTTTCTAACTGTGGTCAGATAATCCTTATCTCTGTACAGATATCATCAAAATGGAATGTGCATCCCAAGGGAGTTGAACCGACTCCCCAAATACCTGTAGATTTTAAAATATTTTAAACTATAATACAGTACTGAAATCCAAATTAACAGTTCCTATGGCAACCACAGTTTATACACGGAAAATATCTGTCCTAAACAATCTATTCAGTGATGCATGAACCATGCTGTAAGAATTACAGCATTCTGTATTACACTAATTTTGAATCCTAAAACTCTCTTGCTCACCAACGCTAAGATCACTTTATGTGGACTACTGCAAGACTTACTCTTCGCTGAAGTGCAAAAAAGCACATCTGTTTGTAGTAAGGATGCAGGGAACTCATTATAATAGGATTTGGACATCTATAATTCCTATGTTCTTTTTGAAGACCTTCTGTCATATTCATATAATCTTTATTGGAGATATCCAAACAAAATGATTCATAAAAAGCAATAATTAATTGGAGGAATGCCAGAGATCTAAAACAAACACTACCATTATCATCTCTGGTAAGCCCAAAATAGCCTCAAGAAATGCCACTGTCACAATGAAAAAGCTTTCAAAACAGTATGAAGATGTATTCTACATGTTAATAGAATTATTCTGCACAGTCCAAGAGAGACCCTGAGAGGTATATTTAGAATACCATTTTTTGAAAATAAGCTGTCTACATTATTGCTGCTAACTGACAGCTGTCTCTAATTTAAGTATCAGGTCATGGAACATTTTGTTTGTGTAAAGTGAAAAGGGAACCCAGTTCTTACCCCAGCTGAATGCTCCAGACTAGGAGGGCAAAATGAAGAAAGGAGATTTCACTTGGCTGCCATTTGTTGTCATCCTTACGTATGAGGGAAGGTATGAAGAGTGTGGAAAGTCAGTACTCAATATAGCTGCAAATTTGGGTGTGTAAGCATTATGATACACTGTAAAACCTATAAGCAACCTTATCATATTTTCTTTTGTTTATCTTGATTGTGGAAAGGTCATGTACCTTGAATAAGTACATAAGCATGTTACAGGAATTAATTCAGGAAAAATTATTAGATCCACCAATAAAATATGTTGTACCAAAAAACATGTTAACAGCACAGGCGAATGAGCTAGAAGGTGCTATTCAGGACTTATTTAATTGAATTAATCATGTCTCATTGGTAAATTTTCCAATCAGTATTGTTACAAAAAATATACATAGTTCATTATCTAATGTAATGGATCAAATTTTTACTTCATTAGCAAGGACTGTAAGCAGTAAGTTGTGGCTTCCTGGTTCTTTGCCCAACACTGGCTTGTGACCTAGTTACTGCACCCTAGACAGTGCTCTTAAGTGCATCTACTGGTTAGAGTCCCCAGTGGAAAATTTAGTGCTGTGAGCTAGCTAAGTGTGCATAACCACATTTCCTCTCTGCCCTTCCTTGTACCTTACAATGACCCTTCCATTAGATGAGACAGGAGGGAAGGGTAAAAATTAGATCAGCCTTTTATATGGGTATATCAAGATTCTTGATCTTCTTTTACCGTCTGTCTTATTGATTCATATACAGCAATGATTTTGTAATATAGATAATGAGCCTGATTCTCAGGATGAGAAGAAAATAAAGCTTTATGTGCCTTCCTCTCTCTTGCAAAGTAGATACTAACCTACTAACTAATGTTCAATACCAGCCAACAATGAACTAGTGCATTCAGGTTTATCTCCTTGGTTTTGGAAGCCTGAAGTGTATGTGAGTGAAGGTTAGCACTGACAATTTTATACTTTCTATCAATTCAGAGTCCTTCAAATCTGAGCCTTTAAAGTCTGAGAGGCTTTTGTGAGCATACACTCTAATCAAGATCATATAAAATTCTGTGTTTTTATCAGTAGCATACTAGAAATTGACCCTAATCTGAATTAATTGGATACATTCCGCTAAGATCAAATCTGAAATTCTTCCCAAACTCTAGATGTCCCTAGGAGAGATTTAAGTTATATTTAAGCTAGTGACTGAAAATATATTACTCCTGTACAAGTTTGTGAAATACCAATACATAAACAAACAAGCAAACAAACAGTGTTCTGTGATAGATCTGCTTGCTGATATGTAATTTCATATAGCATTATATAGAAAAAAATGCATATTTCTTGCGGACTAAAGGGAAAAGATGAAAGACTATGAGAGAGCTGTGAATTAAAACATCTGTCCTTGGTTAATTAAAAATCTACAAGTCTTCGTTGACCTACAGATATGAACATTCTCTTAAATGCAAAGTGAAAGCCCAACAGCAATTAAGGGCAATCCTACAGGAGACTGAGGAGAAATGCTTTTTACTACTAATGTCAGGAAATGTAATGAAGCAATACCCCTTTCCATTAAAATGGCACGCTACCTTGAAATGTAAACATGTTAGCCATCAAGGAATAAGATTAGCTAGAGGGATGAATTTGTGCATGAGTCATGCTGATTAGCAGGCCTATAAACAAAGGTTCTTTTAAAGCTCTATTTTCCTTTTCTGCCACCATCAAGTTCTCATGTAGAAATAAAAGGAATGGAATGAAATCAAAGGGGATTTTAAAATCTCTAAAATTAGTGTTTCATCTCTTTCTGTGAAGCTTTCAAGATAAATTGGTTTGATAATGTAGGTAACAAAAGCAACACAATTTTTACTTCAATCAACTACTCCAGGGGAAGAGCTACTGATTATGTGTTCACTTTCTCTGCATGAAGTAATTCACCTCATAATGTTCAGCTTCGTTTTCCCATAGTCACTTAGAACAGAACCACAGAACTGTAGAATTGTTACGGTTGGAAAAGACCACTAAGATCATCAGTCCAACCATTGACTCATTCCCAAAATGTCCACTGACCCATTCCCCTCAGTGCTACATCTACCCTTTTCTTGAACACCTCTAGAGACAGCAACCCAACCACCTCCCTGGGCAGCCTGTGCCAATAACTCATCAACCTTTTCTAGAAGAATTTTTTTCTAATATCCATCCTGAACCTTCCCTGGTGCAACTTAAGACCATCACTTCTCATTCTATCAGTGTTGCTTGGGAGAAGAAGTCAACCTCAACCTCATCTCAACCTCCTTCAGGGAATTGTTGAGAGTGATAAGGTTTTCCCTTGAGCTTCATCTTCTCCAGGCTGAATCATCCCAGTGCCCTTAGCCACTCCTCTTACAATTTGTGCTCCAGAACCTTCTCAGCTTCTTTGCCCTTCTCTGGTCAAGCTCTAGGGCCTCAATGTCTTTCTTGTAGTAAGAAACCAGTCTGATCATCCTGTCTTGATTCCCCAGCAACTCTAAACAAAAAGGAGGAGGAGAAGAAAAATGCTGTGATGTCAGTAACATTGACCTTCAGAAGAGCAGTTACTTCTCTTCTGGGCAAAACTTGAATGCATATGAATAATTTATATGCTATGACCCAATCTTAGGATCCAGTCACTAGGAAATTGACTTACTTTTGAATGACACCTGGTAAAAGATAGCAGAAACAGAGAGCCACAGAAAGTATTTGGAAGTGCAGCAAAATATGCAAAAAGCCAAAAAGCTGATAATTTCTATATCTCTTATTTACTTCTCACTGCCTTCTGAATGTGTGGACAGTGGTACCTTCAGGATAAGGCATTTCCACAATGCTTGGCTGATGAAGATGTAGTCAGAATCTGTGGATGTTTGATAGAAGTAGACCACACTAGAGACATAGTTAGGATGTAAGTCCCTTTTTCTCCAGAACTGTTGTCTGGGTGCAGGACTGTGCAAATAACTGCTCTCATAGGGTACTATTAAGCTGGGAACTAGTTAGTGTGTTGCTGCTAGAAAACTGTCAGATGAGAGGTAAGTACCCTTTCCTTGTAATAATAGTAGCTGAGCACATAAAAACTGAGAACAGTTTAGTTTGCTTGTCTCTTATCCTCTGGGTGAACTAGATAAAGGATGATAAAGCAGCTGTACTCCTGCCCTGAAAGAGGAATTTAAGCTCTTCAGGTGGCCTTTCACATACTGTTCTGCTATACTTTGTTCCTAATAGCTCATATACAGCAGCTTGAAATTCCAGAAGAGGCTGAAAACTATGTACTCATAAGCCTTTGAGAAAAATTCTCAGATAGGTTCTGATGTTGATATGTCAAAGAGCAAAAATTATATGCCAGTAACAATTAAATAGAAGTAACTTTTCAATGATTAAGAGAAAATATTAAAATACATCTGGAAGGAAGATATCACTAAGTCAGACTGATGAAAGCCTTTTCAGTCAAAGAACATAATATAGATGTGGAGCTTAAGTGAATGTCACTAGAACTATGGTCTCCGTCCCCTGAGGCACCATTCATGTCATTGTAGATATTTGAGTGAAATGTGTGCTTCATTTTTTTCCTTTCTTTTCATCTACAAAGGGGGAAAAAAGCATTAACTAAAAAGCTTAGTTCTGTCAATGAGAAATAAAACATGCAGGCCCTTCTACTCTGTGATCTAGATATACTGGACAGTAAAGTGAATTCACCTTCAGAAATCCAATTCAAATTTAAATTGAGGTCCTGTGTTATCATTTTAATATTCAATAGTATTGTTTATAATCATCATCTACTAATCTCTCTGCAAAGAGTTAAAACAAGGCTTTCCAAATGAAACAAGTAGTAAAAAACAGACAGCATTATTGCAGTGCTGTATATTAAAGATAATTGTCAGCAGAAACCAGCTTGGAACTCAGCTGTACATTCACTCTAGCCTGTTTTATGTTTTTACTATAGTAGATCAGAGGTCATGGAAAAAATGCATATGAAAAATATCCATGATGACGTACTCTACAATTGAGTCAAAAAAGAGATGAGTGCAGTGGATTCTGGGAAAGGTACCACAAAAGATAACAAACTTTATAGAAGACTGTTGTTTACCTTATAAAACTGCACAGTATGCAAAAACCTGTGTATGAAAATGCATTTTTTATTTTCTCTTAGTATTTTATGCATAGGAAAAAAATTGACATGTATGTACGTATGTAAAAGGTCATGAAAAGTATGACAGTCATAACCATCTGGACAAACACCACTGGTACCATCTGGTGTTAGGTTTTGTTCCTGCTGCGTTTTGACTCACCATGAGATTAACGCCATGCCACGACAAGAAACACTGTGTCTCGGATCAGCAGGAAGGGGAATAGCATGACTCGAACAGCATGGACATTAACCAGCAGAGTTTTCACCTGCATAGCACAAAAGCCTGAGGCGTGGAATATTGTAGAACCTGAAATTAATTACCAAAGCCTAATTTGTTTATTTGAGGCTTGTAGAAAGTGGATCCACTGATTCCTATGGGAAGCTTGGTATACAAAGTGATGAATTTAACAGGACTTTTACCATTCATTCTACCAGGCTTCAGACTAGGAAGTAGGATGGCTATTCTGAGTCAGATTAGGCCTGATCTAAACTAGAAGCCTCTCTCCAATTCTGAGAATTTTATCTTGAGATAAGCTTAAAAAACAAACAAACAAACAACAAAAACAACAGTGAAAGAGGATAATAACAGTATTAATATAGCCCAAAACACACTTACAAACTTTCATATCTGGGGCTGAAGTGCTCTCCTATTGAAAGAAATCAACAAATTGATCAAATAATCTCTTAGACAGACTGTTTTGGGTTATTTTTTAAAAAATCATATGTAAGGATATTTTTTTCTTAAAAATTCCTAAATATTTTAAATTGTGAGATGCATTTTTACATGCAGTTGCAGCTGACTATGCTTCCTTCATCCATATTCTGAGCTCTAAAGAAAAAGCAAATCTGAGCTCCAAAAGCTGTGTTCATTAATTAGGTGAGTGCCACCTAATTAACCATGCAAAGGGGAATTTTGTCAGCTGAGGAGTGTTGTGTGTCTGGATAGCTCAGAATACAGGTGACCATACTTCTACCTTTCACCCATTCCACCTAAGCATTGGGATGTGGCCACAAAAAGGATCCAAAGGACAGTCTGGGACTGTTCAGCCTGGAGAAGAGAAGGCTCTGGGGAGGCCTGAGAGTGGCCTTTCAGTATCTAAAGGGGGGCTGTAAGATAGAAGGGGAATGACTTCTTGGAAGAGTCTGTCATGATAGGATAGAAACAATTCCAAAGAAAAAGAGGGGAGATTTAGACTGGTTGTAAAGAGAAAGTTTTTTTACAATAAGAGCAGTGAGGCACTGGCACAGGTTGCCCAGAGAGGTGGCGTATGCCCGATCCCTGTAAGACATTCAATATCACCAGGCTGGATGGGGCTGTGAGCACCTGCTCTAGCTGTAGGTCTCCCTGTTTGTTTCAGGGGGTTCGACTAGATGGCCTTTAAAGGTTTCTTCCAACTCAATGATATCATGATTCTCTGATTCTATGTCTGCTATGTGACTTTTGATCTCTAACACACCCTGTATGTCTCTACATCTTCCCATCACTTGAACATTCCACTTTTATTTTCAGTTAATCCCTTCCTAGTTGTGAGGGTGTTCCTGAGAACTGATCGTTTTTCCCTTCTTCTCATACATCAGATGAGACAGAAGTTCTTACTTTGTCACCTGTAACATGTACTTTTCTGGGTGCTTGTGTTTGTGTGTATAGTTTGGAGTTCATGGAAAAAACAAATTCCATTATGATGTACTTTCTCTTATTCATTATGTTTTTTCAGCAGCCAAGAAACCATTATTTATACAGCAGTTATTTTGGAAAAAATGCTTTCCTAGAATTCTGACACAGGATTACAACACTTTTATGTGTTAAGGATAAAGATAATCACCTAACAGAGGATTTATCTTTTGAAACGGACTGAACTAAAGTAAGGATAGATCACTCGTTTTGTTTCCATTATTATTTTCTAAAGTTTCAAAAAGATTTAAGCAAACCAGACAAACAGACTGAAAATACCTTTGCTCAGAAAAGCTTTCAAATTTCTTAAGAAAAGCAGACAATAATTTACAAAGAGCCCTTGGTGCCTATGAAAACATAGAGGCCTTTGGGGCTTCAGAAGACTGAAATTCTGGTAACTGAAATGGAAAGACAGAGGTCAGACCTTGAGATCTGCAGAAGCTTGGAAGGAATTTGGTTGCTAGGAAGCAGTATATTTTCTAAATGTGGTTTATAAAAAATGTTTAAAGGATTTAAAAGAACTTCATCTACAACATTTTCTTAATTTGCAAAGTGGTTTTTATTGCTTTGAAATTATTTTTTATTGCTTTGAAATGATAACAGATGTAGCATCAACTACTTTCTGTCTTGCAAATGCAAAGTTATGCAGTTTAACCTCTGTGTTACTATGTTACAAACATCAGAGATTATTCCTGCAAGTGCCAATTTTTTTTATTTTTACACATGTGGGTCATCCCATGAAAATCAGTGGGAGCACTCTTGCCACCTGCTTGAATTTTCTTCGTAAATCTACTTACTTACTGCTATTTTTTTATGTCAGACACCAAGGAGGACATCCTTCTACCAGCAAATTCAGTGCCAACCCAAAATAAATCTCCTGAATCCACTAGAATCATTTGGGATTTACATCATGGTGTACAGGGAACGGCACTTCATTGATGGC
>PPHD01025011.1:0-11919 GCA_002909625.1 Bambusicola thoracicus
TAGGTCATGCTGGCTGTAAGTGTTGAAACACTGGGCAAAAGCTGACAAACTCTTCATGACCTGCCTGACCTGTGCCTCTGTGAAGACATTCTATATAGCAACATTGCTAATGACCACAGGGCTCACTGCTTGCGGGAGAAAAAGTTGTCATCTCTGAAATCCACCAGGGTATTTCTTTCCATTAAAACTAACACTAGTTCTGCTTACAAGTTGAGCAGTAATGAATAAACTGAAAGTAATAACTAACTCTTACCATACAGTTAGTGGCAATTTTGAACTAATGATACTCAATATGAAAGATTACATTTTATAATAAAGAAGTTTTTTTTTCTCACATAGAGTCACATTTATATCTCTGAAAATTCTTACTTTTTAAAGTATGCATTTTCTGTCATATTTGCATTTTTTTCCACTGATAAACTGTTGAAAACAGTTATGAATCTGAATAGTTCATTTTCTTCTCCAGCATATATAACTTTTGCATTTATAAGAAATGATGGCAGGAATGATACATTGTGAGACAGAAAGATTTACCAACGTCATGGCTAAAACATTATTACAATAGAGAGATTCAACAGAAATTGTATTTTCTATAACTTATATTAAAAATGCTCATCACTCTTGCTGGGGATTAGGTTAGTATTACTTTTTATTTTACAAGACAGCTTATGTAAACCAGACTGTTGGGCTTTAATTTTTTTGAAGTTTTACAATGTGGTAATTCTTTCCTGGAAGGTAATGAGTCTGATTTATATTTTTAAGTGGAGATTTTTTCCAGAGTGATTTTAAGAAGAGAAATGGAAGAAGTTAGAATAAATACAGACCAAACAAGATCACCAGCAAAGAGAACAAATAAAACGTTGCTAAATACAAAGTATTGGCTAAAAATAGATGATTTTAACTTAAACAGTTTAAATAGGCAACTTTAATCAGTTGTCCTGCCATTTTAGAACAGGAAAAGGTTCCATACCTTCACACAATCCCCAGTGATCAGCTCATACACTTCAGCCATATGGTTAATCATCCTTTGCTGATATTCTGTTTTCAAGCTTAGAAATTGGTTACGTACTCTGTCATTTATGTTCCAGTCCATGAAGAAGTGACAGACATTCCTGATAGGAAAAACAGGGGCAAATGTGCTTCTGATATGATTTTGTGTCAGTATTTACTTGCAAGTCTTTATTTTTCCGTGATCACTCAAATATTCATGAATAGCAATTTGTAGTAGCAAAAGAAATTGAAACATTGTGCTTTAAAATAGGAGACTTTATAATCATGAAGAGGTCTTTTGAAGATCGGTTGTAGTAGTCCATTTTGCTTGAAACTGCAAATATATTTTAAGACTGTTTGAATTCAGGCCTATCTCAGTTAAATCTCTTTGCATGGAAGTAACACAACACAACATTTGAAGCTACAGCAGACACTGCCATAGCCCTTCATATCAATACGCAACTTACTGACATATTCTGGGGGACTGACTGACTGAAGATAACAGCAAAAAACATGGCACACACATGGATGGACTATTCTGAGCTGTCTGAAATATGGTAAACAGTCTACACAGAATGAGATAGCATTTACTGGAAATTGCAGGAGATCCCACCACCGTTTAAAAGGGAAATTACCCAACCCTTGTTCAATTTAAGAGCAGTGGGAGTTAAGAAAAGGCTTTACTCTGCTCTTTTAAATTTCCATTCAAGAGCTGAAGAGACTGTTTTTCCCTTGTTTTTTAGCTCTATAAACATAATGCAGAATATGGTGCTAAGGATCTGGTGTATAACTTTTGGATGTAGAGTACAGGTATAATGGATTATTATTCCTTGGAATTAAAGTATAAGGAAGTCAGTATCTTAATCCTTTTCTCTCGACACTAGAGACTCAAAGTTTGATTAAAAGCTAGTCTTAGAAAAGAATATTCATGATTGCTAACTTGTCTCACACAATGACTTCTATTCAAGATAGATAAAAGGTCGTGTATTTATTTTCCAGCAATAAAGATGACCATAAAGATGTTCGTAGACCTGTGATTGTTGTAAGAATGTACATTTAATGTCCTCACAAGCTGAAAAACTGCAGCATCTGATACACGGACTCAGATGTGAACAGTCCAAATTGTTTATTACAAGTTCTCACATCACTCATATACCTTCATAAGTTATCTTTTTCTAGTTTTCCCATCTGCCCCTACACCTTTCCCATCCACCTTTACACATCAACAAAGCAACAAACACTCTTCAACCATTCATGCAGGCACTTATCCAATCAAAGCCATGAGCCGTTCTTTCTTCTTCTGGAGGTGTCTTTGGTTCTCATGCTGTTTATCTTGCTATACAGCTGCTGCTCTGAACAGTTTTTCTTGTATTCCCACAAAAAAACCTTTGTTATACTCTGAAATCTTCATAGGCCAGAGAACTCTGAAAGGACTCAGGCTGATACAAAAAGGTTTCTGGGTAGAAGCTACTCTCAGGCTACAATTTTTGCTGTTTCCTGTGACCTACATGTTAAAATCATATTTGGTAAGCTAGTAAATCTGCACTGGGCTACTGAAATGTTCCCCAATCCAAAGGGACTTGTGGATGGCGATTAGGAACTTCAGTATATGCAGGCTTAGAGTGATGCAAATCAGCTCCTCAAAGGCAAATAGAAAATATGCATGCTTTCCAGCTCCTCATGTAGTACAGTGCCAGTGTGAGAGATGGGAGAAGTGAATGTAGGGTGGGCTGGAAAGAGTGGTTCAGCCTTTTTTTGAGAAGCCACATGTCTGCAGGGGCCAGGCCACTTCTGTCCCAAGAACGTACATGTTGGTTTCTGCAGCACTCTGTAGTGGAGCCAGGGAATCCTGGCTGTAACACCCAGATCTCCGAACTGAGTCTCTTTCCCAGCTGCTGCCTCAGCAAAGCATTTCTGCAATGGCTACTGCTGCAGAGAAAAAACATTTCAGTTCATTTAATTAAAGTTGTGAACGAAGATGTCTATTGACTTATCAGTGGCACAGAATTAAGTGGCAATCTGTACACTAAACATTCAGAGTCAATAATGGCAATACAGCAGATGAATTATGATACACAGTATTAGTAAACAGCTACATGTTTCCCAGCTCTGTAGCTAATAACCAGAATCACAGTCCATAGTATAAACATATATACTTTGATACCCAAGCCATCTTAAGTGCACACTTACATTGAATTATTCTCCTTCTGGATTTCAGAAGCAGAGGGAATTTTGATCATTTATAATGGGACTGACGAGGAAGTAAACGCAGTTAATAACCCTTTAAAGTTTTCAGCCTTTCTATCTCAAGAGTATTTTCTATTTTAAATGAAAATTTCCTGTTTCTGCCAAACCTATAAAGATAGGGCCGTTCCTTATCTCTCTGCTAACTTACAGGCTATGCTAACTGGGAACCAATCAGTTTTATAGTTGCTTTCTGCCACAGAAATGAAAGAAAAATGAAGCTATTAAAGGGATAAAATCAATTTTACTGGATGATATTCTGAGGAAAATAAAAGAGGAGGTGTACTGAGAAGAGGAAAAAAATGATAATGGTATGTCATCAGTGAAGTCATCACCAATTCACTCTGTGAAAAGCCAACACCAGGAACAGAGAACTCATAAAAGTTTTTCTGAAAGGATCAGGAAATGTGAAGTATTCTGATTCAGACAGGACAGTCTTTGACATAAGCTCTCAGGGTTCCATGGCTCACTTCTGCTTAACCAGAATTCTGGTTAAAGTTTAAGAAAATTAAATAAGTTATATAACAGTTGTAGAAGAATGGGGAAGACAGCAGTTTTTCACATTAACTGGGGGGAGGGGGGTGGGAGCAGGAGGAGCCCATCCTCTCTAGTCCACTTCCCTGCTTGTTCATTTTAAATTTAAGACCTAAGAGCTTTCAGACATACAGCATATAAGCTGAATTCAGCAAGTCAACGTGGTTCAAGTATATCTTTTTTTTTCCCCTGGATCAATTTAAGAAACCTGTAACTATACCAATCCATACTGTAATAGATGGTAAAATTTCAATAGAAATCTGATAGAGATTGCCCTTATTTTGCATGAAATTTTCTTAATTTCATGCCCTGAAATGTATGTCCAATTGATTTTCTATATTTTTACCTGTAAAATATTGTTTCTCATTCATCTATTCACACACAGTCTGTTTCACTTTGTCAACATTTCCTATCAAGTACCACTCAGAAACACCAAGCAAAATTACCACAACAAAGTTCACAGGTAGCTTCCTGCACATTTGATAAGGGCAGTGTGTTTTTGGAGGGAATGGATGTCATTTCCCTTCCCTGCGCTTTAAGCTCTCAGTTACTCAGATGCTGCTTTTCCCTTAGGTAATGTGCCAGGCAGATATTTTTGATCATTCTATCAAATTATTTCTCTACAGTTCTTAAAAATCCTTGACTTTTTTTTCTGAAAACAGGATATTTTCCCTGAATTAGACGCCCCAGCAGACTTTGTGAAATCTCTCATCCTTCTCTGAATTATTTTAAGAGGAATTAATACATCTGTAGAGGTAAATACTTTTATCATGACTACCGATACATGAAAAGGAGTATATCATCCTCCTTCCTCTAAAACTCTTTATGAAATTAAGTTATGTTATAAGATAGAAAGTGTTAGGAATGCCTCAATATCTAATGCTAAAAAACAGTTGGGAGCAGTACAAATATAGTCTTAAAATCATAGAAACTTTTATTCTAGCCCAGCCTCTCTCTTGAAATGGGTATTCACAGTCAGTGTCCCACCCACACCTGAAATGTACACACTGTGAAGTGTGGTGTGATCTCTTTTTTTGATTTTGTTGTTGTTACTGTTCTTCACATATCTGTGCATGTTTTTCCCATTAACATTTCCATCAAAGCAACTACACCAGTTTTGTTAATTGAACATTTTGGACTTTGACCCCAGTATTTGGCTTTGTAACACAAAACTAATAGACTGCCAAAATCCAAATGATATTGTCAAATTCATATGTATGGGGTTCACCAGTGGGGACCCATGTGGATTTTACAGAAGTGTTCAACAGCTGGCTGTACAAAAACTGCTAAGATTTAGGTGCCAGGAGACACAAGATAAAGGTATTTTAGGACCAATTTGATGTAGTGCCCTGCAGGTAGGTAGCTTTGTCTGACAGTATGTCACATTAGCTCTTCACTCTGGGGATGGACCAATGGAAGCTCAGTGCTACTATTTTGTTTTACTTTCTGTGCATGCACAAACAGTCTTTCTTACTACTGTTTCTGACCACCTTCTGGAAATATATTACATTTGAAAGATGGAGGAATGATGAAATGAACCTTACCTCCTTTCTATCTATGGCACAGTAAAAATCCATTCACAGATCTTTTTTCCTGCCTTTATTCTTTTCATCATTTCTTACATCAAGGCAGAACATTTGAATTTGAAATGAAGGGTTCAGATAGCTAAGGAACAGTAAGGGTCAGTGAGGTTGAAACACTGTTTTCAATCAGAGGGCAGTGAGGCACTGGCACAGCTGCACAGAGAATCTGTGGTGCCCCATCCCTGGAGGTGCTCAGGACCAGGTTGGATTGGCCCCGGACAGCCTGAGCTGATGGGTGGCAGCCCTGTCCATGGAAGGGAGTTTGGAGCTAGATTATATTTAAGGTCCCATCCAATCCAAGCCATTCTTTAATTCTATGATTATTTTTCAAAGCAGTGCGTGTAAATAAGCCAAGAATAGAAACCCCTAGAAAAATTAAAGAATATTCACTTCTGTGCACTAATAAGTGAGAGAAACAAACACTATTTCTAGACGGCCTACTTGCCATTTCTGTATTTATGGAGAAATTGCCTGGCCAAGAATATCTGAGTTCAATTTGTAAGAGAAAATTAGGATTTAAAAAATCTGGAAAAAAATCAGTAAGTTTCTAGTGCCTTTTCCAATCAATAACAGCAACACAGCATTCTTTTCCTTTTTCAGTAATTTTGCAGTAAGTTTCTCTAATTTGTTGGGATGCTTTTTATACCTATCTTTCAGTTCATATTCTTTCTTTAATCTGCTATAATATTCTCACTCTATTCAGAATACCTTCTTTTTTCCCCATCTCAGTCTCAGTTTTCTCTGATATAATTGGCTTCAACTGTAATTTTCAAAAGTGTTCAGATACGTTTTTCTAAATGGACTTGGAGTTCAAATAACATTGTAAGTCACTGAGCCTAAGGGTTCTTCAGTGCATGAGAAGTTTTTGAATACGGAACTTAAACTCCTAAGTCAAGTAGACGATTTTGAATAGGTAGCTATCTTGTAACACATGGAAGACAAGAAGGAAATCAAGTTGTATGTGTTACTCTTGGGGTGGAGGGGTCACTGGCTTATAAAACACTCCTCAGAAAACAGCCTACATTCAGGAAATACTCTTCCTTTGATGGCAATCCCTTAAGGAAATCACAAAGGGGTGATCTCTGGGTCTACCCCTTCTGGTCAGGTGGGAAGCACATGTGAGTTGTTTGCACCTGTGCTTCCTGGGCCAGTCACTCCCTCCACCAAGTGATCAATCATCAGTTCAGGCCATGGCACAACAATTCCTCTATCTGTGTATTTCATAAAGAAAGAGTGTCTTTTTCCCTGAAGCTCTCAATATTATTTAAGTAACTCCTTCAGCAGGGCACATTGTTTATCTGCAGATAAATGAAATTTTATCATGCCCAGATTGCATGTTAGGACTGTGACAGTTAATGAATATAGAAATAGATGTGATTTAAGTATTTCAGCATTTATGAACTATGTTTGCATTATACCTAAGGGAAACACATACAGTCCAAGAGGATTGGACATCTAAACATTCAAAGAAGTTAGTACCTTAAACACAAGTAGTTTTTTCAAAATCTATAAGGTGACATTTGTATTACTGAATGAGACTAATGAGCAAGATTTGATTCTTCAGTAAGTAACTTTTTTAAGAATGTTCTGAAAATTAGGTAACTTTAAGCTAATAACTTGGCTAATATTGCTGGTGAGGTGCAGAAAGAATTCTGCTGCATCAGGAATAAGTTCTGTGTGGTGGTTAGTGATGGGAATGACAGTTATTTCTTAGAGTAGTAAATGGAATCTTGAATGGTTCTTCAATAACATGCTAATTGAGTCTGGTGTCTTGACGATGGAATTAATTTTCTAACTGCCAATTTCAGTTGGCCACATAAGTGCTTCTCTAAATGTAAAAGTAACCTTTGTAAGGCTGTAGAAGACATTTTACTTCAGTGGGTAACAATGTCAGTTTCTTTAAAGACCACTATTTTGACCATGCAGTAAATTGTTCTCAGTAAATTCTATAAGTACATTAATGGGATAGCCTTGTCAAGAATCTCTTTTCAGAACAAATAAGTAATATTTTTCAGGGGCTAAAGAGAATCGCTCATGTTGTTACACTGAGATGAGTGGTTCCCACATATATTAAAACTTTAATTCAGAGATCATAGCCTACTGGAGGAAGAGGGAAGGCAATGGCAAAGAGAATTCTTGGTGTAAAGTGTTGCATGGGAAAAAAAAAACAGGTACGTCAAGGAAAGGTGGTTGCCAGCTACATTGTTGTGACCATGCTCAGAAGCACGATGTTTAATTTTCTTTTCTAATGTTGGCAAGCTGTAGGATTTAACATTTGCTAGTATAATTAATATGATCATGGCTGAGGAGGACTTTTTCAGGAACAATTAGAGATTTTTCTTAAACTTAAAACCTGAATGAGCAGCTACTCTGAGTTGTTCAAGCAGAGCCCAAATTGAATTAGCTCTTTGCTCAAGATCTTTAAAACTGTTGGAAGTTTACCTCTTAGTGTTCTGTAAGGACTCTGTGATAATTCTGCAACTAAAGACTTGAAAACTTCTCACAGCCCATATACCAGAGCCCAAAAGAGTGGAAGCCTTTATTCTTGGGCAAGGACTACTGATTGCCATCCTGGAAGAAACCTGCTAATTAAGGGTCAGAGGCAAACCGCCATCTACACCCCCTCATTTGATTTGTGATTTTACTGAAGCTATCTAAAAGTACATATCAATTATTTTCCTCTTAGTGCAACCAGGCTGCTTTGAGAGATAACACACTAAAGAAAGAAGCACCATTTTCAGTCCCATGAGGCAATGTATCTTCATGTAGCTTTTCTCAAGAGGCTGTTTCTGAAGGCACAATTTTGTGAACTACTAAGGTGATCAAATAACCAGAGTGTAAAACTGCAAATTGTACTAAAATGAAAAATGCTAAGTAATTTGATAGGGAAGATTATAGATTCAATTAATAAATTTGAAAGACAAATCAATTAAAATAATTGACAAAGCAATAAAACTTTTTCTCTGCTTTGGAAGCCTCATCTGACACCTCTTTCTAAGGTCCTACATATCAGCCTGTGTATCATCTGAGTGATCATTCAGATTTTGGATTAAAAAAATTAAGAAAGATGCATTAATATGTGGCATCCTTGTTAAAGGAGAATTTCCTCAAACTAATCCAAACATAGCGATGCATAACACATTTTTTTGACACATAAGTCACTGCTTCTGAAAAAAGAAGTGATCTGAATAGTTTTCAATTTATGTAATAGGAAGACAGCACTGAAGAAATTAATGCTTTATCTTTTTTAAAGTATACTTTACCTAGGAACTTGCATTCCTGTCTCTAAATAGGATACGCTTTGTTCTAAAGAGGAAAATAACTGTAAACAGTATCTCTTATAACATTTCTCTTCACCTTGGGGATCAGCCCTTTCAGGTAGAGAAAATGTAATAATAAACTGTTTTGGCTGAATTCTTTCATAGACAAGAAAATTATACCAAATCCATCTTCAATTAGGTGGCAGAATTTATCACAAAGGACTCCTGGACTTCCTTTACGCATCCTGTAGCATGACATCTGCCTGACAGCATAGTGACTCTTCAACTATAGCCTTTTTCATTCCTTTCAAAGATTTAGATTTACTTTCAGATGTCTTTAAAGACTTTTTTTTTTTTAACTTTTTTTTCTAATTAAGTAAGGTTTTTCAAGCTTGAGGGCTGATTTTTTTCCCAACAATTGCTCTGAAGTCTTGAATAGGGAACTAGGCTAAACCTACTGCTTTAGTTAGTTTAATTGATGGAGGTTGGGCTGTGTGGATTTTCTCAGCTGAATCTAATGAAAGAAGTATTCAGTTTAAGATGATATTTCACACTCCATAATGTAAGTTTGTGAGTGAGGAGACCATAATTTGCTTCTCAGCTACTTCAATGATTTGTAATGGGATCCTGGCCAAATCATTTCACTTCTGTGTCTCAGAGCTCAGGCAAATTACTTCCACTGAATTTTGATGGGGGTGATTTAAGAAGTCATCAGCCTCAGCTGGCTCTCTCTAGCCTTGTAACAAAGCCTATCATGAAGTATGCCAATACTTTAGCTTTTTCAGTGCCTGACTTGGTAGGATAAACAGCAAAGATTGATTTGTGCTGATTCTCAGCTCTGCTCTAGAGAAATGGGTGAATAGGTTGTTCTTTCTCTGCCAGTGGTGTCCAGGGCTGGCTGTGAGGCCACACTTTGGATGGAGAAGTGGAACTGTATTTGGTGCAGTTCTGAGCCTTCATAAAGAAGGGTCAGGAAGAGAGCTTTGGCTGTAAAGCCATGTTTTGCAATAACTACATTGCTTGTAAAATGAGGTTTCTATCTAAGAATGGTAAGTGGTATATAAAAGGCTAACTGCGTAGTTTTGTTAGATTAATTCTTAATTTCAATTGGTGCTTTTTCATCTCCTTCACTAAGAATACTTGTAACTTGAAAATAATTTTTAGTTATTACATATTTTTATTTAATATCTGTCGTGATTGATTTTTATCATTACTTTAATGCTGAACTTTTCACTGGCTGCAGTGGGGATTTCTCCTTCAAACACTGATTGCACAACATGGTCACAGACAACTAATAAATATTTTCCATATAAAATATATGTTACATAAAAGATGAGAACTTAGGAATTATCTGTGTAGAAGTTCTTCCATGAATCAGTCACGAGTTGGAAATTTTTTTATCTTGTTAGTTAAATTTTCATAAGATCCCAAAGGTTTTTGCTCTTCTATGTTGTATTTTGTTAAAATAGTAGGCTGGGGCTGTTTTATAGAGGGAAAGGATTTGGAATCACTGTCTGAGACAAATAAAAAAAAAGTCTCATCCACTGTACAAGTTACCTTTGCAAACTGGATCCTTCAGTCATTTTAGTCTGAAAGGTTGTACAATATTGGGCGAGGAAACAGGTAAGAGTATGGTCATCTTCTCAGTTTCCTGTTCTCATACTATTTTAAACAAAAACATATATAGTGTACTGTTCCTGTACTGCTATCTGAAAAGAGCCAACACAGAAAGATCTGTTGTCTATGTTCTGCCTTTTCTTTCGACTCTTTCTTAAGTTTATGAGAAAATATTGGTTAGGTTGTAATAATTTCTCTGTTTCTAATCCTGTGACCAAAAACCCAAGATGTTAATCATTTTCTTGAGGAAGTTTGTCTCTATTTGATTATGCAGAGCCATGACTACGTGGATTTCCTTCTGTGGGCTACAGTTCCTTTTGAAAACCATTCTTCCAGTTCAACATTTTCCAGGATCTGGTTCTTTTGACCTCCTCAGACACTACTGAGACACATGATCCTGCAGAAATGCTTCTCGTCATTTCGTAACCCTTGCAAGCAACAAGTAAACGCAATGGAAACATTGGGAAGTATAAGTTGTACAGGTTTTCAGGTGAAAGTTAATTTTCAACTATAGTAGTTTCCACTTTCTGATATTTGAAGCAGGAATATAGGCATAAAGGTATCATATACATCAAATTGAAGTTCCATTTCCCCCCTCACCCCCCCCAATTTAAATTGTATTTACATTCCTCTATTTAAGATATTAAGAAAATAGTTCTGTTATTTTTTATTCAAAATTAATCCTATTAATTAAATGAGCTTAGCTCAGATTTCTTGCAGAATTTAAAAGCCCTTGATTGTATTTCCTAAGAATTCTAAATATTAACATAGATTAGTAAGACATTTAAGCATGTATATATAAACAGATAGCAGGATAGAAACAAATGTATATATACCTACTTTCCTAGCTAGGCTATTTGAGGTCTTGATAAACAAGAAGTAGTCTTATATTGTGCAAAATATGGTAGAAACAGCAAAATAAAAATTACAGTACCTACTTTCATAATTTTTCTAAGACAAAGAAAGCAGATGAACCAGGCAATAAGAAAGAGGAGTGAAAAAACAAATCGTGACACAAGCTTTGCTCCCCCCATCAAGGCCAGTGTCTATGCCAAGATATTGGCAGTATAAATGCTGTCAATCTTACAGTCACTGTGGCAAAAGAGGATATTAAACAGCTTTGCAGATATTATGAGAAGATAATCTGAAGTATGAGTTTGGATAAAAAGATAAAAGTTTTGTTTTCCAATTTTATAAATGCTAGAGAGCAGCTGACAACTCAGGCTGACTGAACATGAAATCTGACATTTCAGGAATGAATGAAGGCCTCCTTGCTAAGATGGAGACACCTGCAAAGGACCTTAATGGTAGAAATACATGTTTTACCTTAGGTAAAGAAAGACATGCCAAGAAGGATGACAGAGTTAGTATAAAGGGCTGTGAAAACTACCAGTCCATTAGAAGGCTAAACCTCATAGGAATGGAGCTGGGCCATTTCAGGTATCTTCTGGGACACCACTAGATGCCACCAACATTCATGATTAAGGAAAAAAGTACTAGCCAAAAAAAAAAAAAAAAAAAAAAAAAAGAGGATAGCTGCAGCGCTTTGGAGCTCTAGTTTATAACAGAATAGTTCCAGCAGAAATGGATCTACAAAAACCAAGTCCGATGGTCTGACTACTTCAGGGCTAACCAAATGTTAGGGAGCGTGTTCCAATCTGTAACTATTCTTGGACAAAAGATTTTTCAGA
>PPHD01025012.1:0-11919 GCA_002909625.1 Bambusicola thoracicus
GATGAGAGAGCACATCTAATATTCCTTCATCCTGATTCAAAACATTACCCAATTGAGCAGAAGTAGTATTCACCAAAGCTAGCTAGAAGGGACTAGTTTTATTCTGGAAACTTCTTATCCAACAGAAACAAAGTGTTCTCTGGCCCTCATGCTGATCCTGCTAAGTATTCCCCTGGCGAAGGGCAGGACAGCCAGCTCTCCATCTCCAAACCATCCTGTCCCAGAGCAGTCAGCTCCCACACCAGACATGTTCTTTGTGCAGCCAGGCCCCCTAGGCCATGGGAGATTTCAACATGATCTTCCCGCTTTAGCCTGCCTGCTCAACACAAAGGTATCTTGCTAGTGTTTCAAACAACATTTCACAAGGAAAGCACTTCTTAATTCTCAATTTCCTCCACAAATAAAGGCATCTGTAATTGTCAGGGTCAGAGCTTGCATTTTTCCTCACTTATTCCTGTGTGCTGTTGTTCAGTCATGAAATGATGCTGTATGATACCTCACGGCTGATCCTATACCACTGGGGTGCTGTTGCTCAATTTTCTTCCTCTGCACCAGGTATAGCCAGTACCATGGAGCCAAATGTGATGCAGAAGCAACTGCTGTTCTCTTGAGAAGTAATAAAAACTGGTTAAGAACAATTCTTTGAGAGATTTGTGATTTTTTTGTTGTTGTTGTACTTTTAATTGATTTTCAAAAGGTCACATTTGTCTGCAATAGCCAATAAACAGAACCATTGCAGCAAGCTAATATCAGAACTAACAATTTGGCAATGCTGTGGCACTAACAGGAATTTAACTTTGCATTTTAGAGGTTCAAACTAAAAGACTTGTTTTTTCTCCCCCGCTGATACAGTGCTCCCTGAGTGCCAGGAAACAGTTTAATTCATTAATACTTTTGACATCGCAGCAACACATATAACTAGCACATACATTATTATAGGTATGTGCCTATGAGAGAGAATGTTGCTTATATATTTATTTTTCAGTGTGCCTATATGTAGTTTCTCTAATAAAAAGATGCAGTGCCCAGATATCTGACATTCAAGCAATCATGTGAGACAGCAAGCTTAAATGACAAGGTAATTTACAAATGCAAGCACGGAAGTTGTCTTTGTCATGGAGGCTTATTTGGTCATAGTGATTTGAATATAGTAACTGTCAAGATTTGCAGTTACAAGCACTGATATATGTAACAAAAAGTGATTTCTTCTGCTGCACTTGAAGTCAATTACAAAAAGTGATGGCACAACTTAACGAGTCAGAGCCTTCAAGCTTGACGGAAACTTCTACCCCAAGACAAAACAGAAGTGTCAGTCAGAAAGGCGAGGAAAGCTGCAACTCCAAGAAAACCATTCCTGAGATCTGAAAATGAAGGTTCTTTTCTGACAGAAACTTACAGAATGTTTGCTATCACAGCCTACCAGCTGCAGATCTATGCAGCTCTGTGACCAAACACAGCTCAGGGCAGGCACAAGCATCCCTAGGTCCCCATGAAGGAGCAGCCACATCCTTGCTGTCAGTATTCAGAAACATGAGAACATCCCATGGGGGCAGAATTGATGACCTTTTACAAATGCACACCTTCCATCCACCCATTGCTCATTTTATTTTACTAAGTCTCACGCTGTTCCTCACCTCAAGCAGCTTCTAGGAAATACATTTGGATGCAAGGAGTAGGCAGACAGGAATTCAATACTTAATGATGGAATTATCCCCAAATATTTGCATTTAGTTGCACCAAAGGATGCAAGTAATCAGCTATCACTTTTCAGACTGGAATTATACAGTGATACAGAATCCTGTGGTATACATTAAGGAAGTGTTATCCAACCATCCTTCAAATCATTGGATCCTTATTAGGTCTCAGTTTTCAGGTCTGTTTTATGCCCTGTGTTTTCCTTGTTTTATCATTTGTGTTGATTATTCTGCTATATACTGTAGCACAAGCATTCAATGCAATGGTGAATTTTGGATGCCTTCATTGCAGAACAACACCAGCTCTCTGGCTTTTAACCTACCAGAGGGTAGGTTAAAAGCCAGAAGACCTCTGCTCTATTGCACAAACAATTCCTGCCCACAAACACAAGAAAGAAGGGAATACAGAAAGTTCTCAAGAAATCTGCAACCCCTGAAAAGAGCTAGGAAGAAAAAACATATGTAAAATATCACCATTTTTATATGACATTTCTAGAAAGAAATACAGGCAAACAGGAAATAATAGCACTGTCCAAAACATAATTTTTAAATAGAAGTTGCCTGTTATTGCAGTGTTTATCTGGGACCCACCTGTACCCCTCCAAAGACTGTTTGCACCAGCTCCTTGACATTATCAACTTGTGTTATTTGCTGCCTCCCTAAATGTCAGCTGCCTAACCTTTTCAGGCTGTTCTTACACACAGGCTGCTTTTCCAAAACTCATTAAGTATCACAAAGACCTACAGTCCTGGGTAAATCTTATAATCAAGTCAAGCTGCAAAGGGAATACTAAAATGCTTGAACTGCCCCAATATTTGTGTGCTTCTGGTTTTTTCCTGAGAATATCCATCCTCATTGCTGAGAGAAAAAGAATTGTGTAGGTTTTTGTTTTAATTTTCTTAAAATAATGACAATGCATCTTACAGGTGGTTGATTGTTACAATACAGCCCTATTTAAAAGCAAAGTAGCTTGCAAGTAGTGCATCAACTAATAGGCAAGTTACCACAGAAATAAGACCTGAAAAATTTTGGTGATCTTGTATAACCTTTAAACCTGCAGTACTTGGAGATGTTATCCAAGCTGGCTACCCAAAGCCTCAGCCCAAAAAGTTTATGCACTGTACAGAATATGAGGACAAAAGGTGCCCTTTATGGATAAAACAAGAAAGCATTACAGCTTTTCAGCTGCTGGTAAAGCAGCCCTTGGGAGGAATTTGGAATTCTTTCAAGTTGCAGTCATTCAAAGATTTAAAAGAACTGAAACTCCTAACTAAAGAGTTCAGAAAGCATAAAAGTACTTGCAGAAGGATGGGGTGCAAGATGGAATAGATTTTTTTTCAGAAATCCTAAATATTAAAGAAAAATGAAGCATCTCTAAATACTGCAGAAAGCTCCAAACCCTTCAGCAGAGCAAGTCCGTTTCTGTAGGGTTGTTCTCAATGAGTTCTTTTCCCAGTCTGTACTCACATCTGGGATTGCCCCCAACCCAAGTGCAACCCTTTGCATTTGGCCTCATTAGATTGTCATGTGCCCACTTTTCAAGCCTGTCCAAGTCCCTCTGCATGTCATTCCTGCCTTCTGCTGTGCCAACTGCACCACTCATCTTAGTCTTATCAGCAAATTTGCTGGGGGTACTCTTGATCTCATTGACTGGGTCACTAACAAAGATGTTGAAGAGCACCGGTCCCAAGACAGACCACTGGGGGACACCTTGTGTCTAGCCTCCACATGGAGGCAGAGCTGTTGGCAGCAACCCTCTGAAATTACCTGTGTATTCCTTATTTTAAATTTTTAGAATGTATTTTCATGGTACAAAGGCTCTACCAAAGTAGAGAAAGCAAACTTGTCATACGTCATATCCAATGATCAGCAGAGCAGACGGTTGGTAAAGAATTATTATGTAAGCTAGAGGGTGTTGGGCAGTGGCAAACACTTTTTTTTTTAAAGTAAGCGAAGGGAGAATTCAGAAGTTTGAGGAACATTTGCAAGAAACTCATAAAAGAAACTATTAATAAGTCAATGAATGTATGATTTTATATATAAAGACTTAGAAATTTTGAGCCTTTATTACCCAGTGTCTTCATAAATTTAAGTAATCATAACTATTAGGCCAGATTCATAGGGTTGTTTTTCACAAATTATTTTAATAGAGCAAAAAAAAAAAAACCCATCTCACACACACACACAGTACTTCAGCACAATTTGCACTGAGCTAGACGATCGCATTCAAAATAAAATCTACTACTGTTGAGATAATGTCAGTCACCACCTGAACCACAGGAAAAAGTATTCTTATCTGCTAGTAAGACTTCCACGGCATCATTAGAAGAAACCATTATATGGATTATACCTGACAGTACTAGCATGTGAATATAGTTACAATTTCTAATTTTAAATATAGTTTCCAGGAGCACAAATGCACCTTCACCATTAGCATTTCTAAAGAAAAATGCCTGGAGAAGAGAACGATCCCCTTACAACATAAGGTGATTCTTGCTCAACACGTGCAAAGCTCTATAACAAAAGGTCATATGGAAACAAACACAGGCCTTGAACACATCATTTCTTTGAACTCTGCACTCTGCTACTACAAGAGCCCCAAAATTTCAAAAACATCGTAGGTAGAGCACCCATAAGGTGTGGCAGTTACTACTTTCATCTGCCTTGAGCAGCATCTTCTAACTTTCACAAGTTTTATGGGGAGCAGTTCTCCAAACCTGAAGCTGTAGGGAGGCACAGCCAGCAGCCCTACAGCTGGCAGAGAAACAGCTCTGAACATTCACTTCAGAAAGTAGTCTCAAACAAGATGTATTGAATTCAACAATTGCTTAACAGAACCTATTTATGATGCAACGTGTACGTGTGTTAGGCATCTATTTCTACACTTAATTTCTTTCTCATCCACAATTCCATTATCCAGAGGCCGTTCATCAACAGAGGACAAGTCCTGTGTTTAGAAGTCCCCCTCATTTCAGTACCAACAAGCCCATTTAAGGAACAGATGCATTTATACAGTTTTTGAACAGCAAAGTTGCTCAGAGCTAAGAAAATGACAGTGGTTCCACAGTATAGGTCTTCTTACAGAGCTGAAACAGATTTCCATCACTTGCCTAATTAGCCATACCCTGGAGTTTGTGCAAAACACATATTTAAGCAGCAGTTTCTATGACTACCATCATTCTTCTCATTACCTCTGAAGGATTACCCAGAGGACTTACTTTAATAGATACTAAGAAGGGAAAGCCATGATGGCACACTACGTGATCTGATGGGTGCTAGAAGTACGTACTGCTTTCAAGATCCTCCGTGTTAGCCAAATGCATTTGTGCTGCTGGCTCATGACCTGTAATTTACAAACTTCAGAGTGAACAAAAAGGGAGCAGAGTCAAGTGCTGCACCTAAAAATGGTGCTATACGTTGCATTCCTTCAACTTTTCTAGTCCTGTGCTCCAGCCAGGGCATGGAAGAAATGCTATCGGACAACTGAAGGCTCTACTTACAAAGAACTGGAATTTCAGTAAGCTTGGGGAAATAGCTAGAGGGGAAAGGTTTCCTTTAAGAATGAAAGAACTGTGAAGAGATAAAGTTCTCTCTCCCAGTTTTGCTTTTATGCCTGCATCTGCAGCAAGTGGGAGTTAGTTCCAAGTTGCCAAGAGGATCATTCTCTGGAGAAGTGACTGAAGAATTTGCTTCCCTGAGGAAACCCCTAGACTTCAAAGTCTGGTTTCACTCCAAAAGCAGACTGAGACAAATCAAGTATCTTGTAAAGTTTCCTAAGAAGAGGAAAAAAATTGTTACAAAGTTATTAAGACGACTCAGTGGTTTTGAATGAAAACATACCTCAAACAACTAAGGAAATTCAAGTTTACACAAAAACCTTCTTTGCAGTCGAGTTCTAGTGTTGTGGCCAAAGCACCAGACAAGCCCAAAAAGTATGGACGAGCTCTGAGCTGAAACAGAACTCAACCCTATACACATTATTCTCCACATAGCTGAGCAGGCACATCTCAGGAGAAGCTCCTGTCTTACACAAGGCAAGAATCATGGCAAATGAACAAGATGTACCAAATGGAAAAGAGTTGGTTCAGGACATGACTGCAGGCTTTCAATTATACCTTTCTAGATGCTGCTCACAGAATACTCAAGGCTCAACATAATTTTTATTACCAGCATTGTACAACTGCTACAAGAAAGCCCACAGACTTTTGAACTGTTACTGAAGTCTGAAGAGGAAGCTAAAAGCATTGTGAAGTTCTGACAAAAAAATAT
This sequence comes from Bambusicola thoracicus, assembly GCA_002909625.1. Taxonomy (NCBI): domain Eukaryota; kingdom Metazoa; phylum Chordata; class Aves; order Galliformes; family Phasianidae; genus Bambusicola; species Bambusicola thoracicus. Next base: position 5,964 of record PPHD01025012.1, read on the forward strand.
CTGGATTTTACTTCATATCTAATAGTAGAAATCCACAGAAGTAACTCCTATTAAACTAGCTGCAACCATTCTATAACTGGTTTAAAACAACTGAAAAACCTCACAGATACCAAAGATTTGTTTGGATTTTAAAAGCAGTTGTATATCTTAGTTATCCTAAGATAACTGAGGACACAACAAAGTTAGTCCTGTAGGACCTTCACAGTGGCATAAAACATTCAGTTACACCTTACATAAATGGTTGTTAAATACAAGCGTTCTTTTTTGTTTATTTTTAAACCAGCTATGTTATTATAGTCAGGATAGTACACAGTGCTAGAACAGCATTTACATCTCTTCAGAACTCAGCCCCATTATGCTTGAGACTTAATGCTTTCAGCTCTCTGGGACAGTGTTTCCACCTGCTCTGTGCTCATGAAGGGAAAAATGAAATTTTGGGGAAAGTTTTTTCTTCTAGGCTGTCAAGGCAAAGAACAATAGAGTTACCTTACTCAAAGGAGCACCCATGAACCAAAAGCCAACAAAAACACTGTCTATAACAGAAAGGCACCAAGTTTCCTAAAGTAACAGAAGAATATGCAAAATAAAACCTATCCTAGGTTACTGAAGATTTGAGGATGAGTAAATAAGTTAGAAGTTCAGCCATCACTGACGTTTCCCTATTCTTAAGTATGAGATTGATGCTTACAATTATCACCTCCAGAGGTGAAGAGATGCCCTTTGCTGCTGCAGAACTCAGATTTAACACATTCATCCTAGCAGCCACAGGCAGAAGAGCAGCAGCACAATGGTGATAGCTGTGAGAATACGCAACAAAAAACCACACACTCCTAGTTTAAATTTCAGTCCTATTTCTCTTTGTTTTTATGACAATAGTTGCCTTCACACCTATTTCCCAACAGTATTTCCTGTTATTATCTTCTTTCTTTCCAAAAATGCATCTTTGAGAAGCTTAGGTCACTGTTGCTCTCAGAGTGCAAGCACTAAGATGTACAGCAATCTCCCAGACAAATTAAAGACAAGTGATGGATGGCAGATTAACCCAGAGGAAGGCAAACCAGTACCCTGTGTTCATTTTGTATCACCATTAAATAGAATTGGAGAGGCATTGTATTCCTCTGGTGACAGGCTGCATCTCTAATGGGATAAACTTCAGTGTGCTAATTGGCATAGACTACAAATTGGCCACTGGTGTATGCCTGGAGGTCCTGGGCAATAGGCTGAATGAAGCAAATTGCCTGGAGAGATTTGGAATGAAATCCTTAATCACAGTTCTAATGACAGTACAAGAATTCTGATTTTATCAGAATTAGTTGCTCACATATTGGTTGTGGCTCTTCCTCTAGTTTCTGCATTGCACTGCACAGGGCATGCTTACATTTAGATAGGCCTTATCATTAGGAGAGACAAGGTGAGGCAGTGAGAAATCAGAAACTGAAGGGAGGACACTCTACAGTACTACTCAGGGTCTCAGAAAATCCTGTCTGGTAGAAGGGGGAGGAGAGAAACTACAGAACCATCATGGGAAAAAAGGCTTCAGTCCTCTGCTTCTACTTTGCAAGTGAGAGACAAAGGCTTTTCTAAACCCAGAAGCAGAGGTGTCCTTCCTGGTGGCCAAGCAGCTGGATGACTGCAGCTAAGATCAACAGAGCTGAGGCAAGACACCTCAGCACCTCTCCCCCAGTTACTGTGCCTGCACATCCACAGATGGATGAATACTCCAGATACCAGTTTAAGCTTTACTTCTAGATGCTGTGAATAACATTTTGGAAATTGAGATTATCTTATTGAGATCAGAATGTCTATTTGCCTTTTTTAATTATTCTTTTTATTTTTATTTCTAAACACAGCCATGCTTTTGAGAAATAGAAGCATATAACCTGACCAAGGTCACAAAGACTTTCAAAGTGCCCCAGTTTTATGATTCTGCTTTATGTTCTAGCAAAACAGTTGGGTTCAGCTTGCAATAGACAAACAAGATTCATGATCTATATGTACACCAAACAATGACCTTCTAATTCCCCACCTTTCTTCCCCTGAATAACTCACTTTTGGGGAAAAGGTTTAAACCCAATTGGGTATGTGTTCTGCTGCAATAAAGTTTAGGGCCTTGTTTAAAGAATCCTGTTGCTAAGACAGTTCATTATACTCCCTTGAATCTACAGCAGTTTGAAGAACACGAGTCTAGCATTAGCCACAATACCCAAAGATACATCTCTCTCAACAGCTTATACGTTTGCTTTCCAGTATTACTGTTAGCAGTCTTGGTAAACACTGTGAAAGTTGTATTTAGGGAACATATCACAGACCTCAGATAGGAAGGCAACTTTTTTAAGAGTTTGCTACTGGTTCTAAGCATCAGGAAACACAAACTTTCCCCCAAACACATCCAGTGTGGTCATTTTCTCCATGAACAAATAATCCCTTCTCAAAACAGACAGTCTCAAGGCATAATTAGCAGTTAATGAATCCCTATCCACTATCAACATACTCTAGGCAACACTAGTCCAAGATGATGACAAAACCAACCCTTCTAACCACCGTTTCTACCTTGTTTACTATGTATTGTAGGTACATTGTATGTATTGTATTTTTTTGTCCTTTGGGAGGATGAAATAGACAAATTGTGACAAACTGGAGTCTCCCTGGCTAATACATAATTGAAAGTTAATGGATTAGTTCCAACATTTATTAGCTCAGTACAAATTAGCACAACTGCTATATTTTATATAATTTTACAGATGTCTCCTGGCATCTTTGGGATTACAAGAGAATGGACTTCATCCTTTTCGATACAGTGTTATAGGTAAGAGCAGATGTCATGGTGTTTCAAACAGCATTCACTGATAAGGGTAAATAATTAGACAGAAAGAAAAAAAGACCAAGTTTTTTTTTTTTTTTTTTTTTTTTTTTTTAGGATTACAAAAGTCAAAGAATTCAGCAAACATCCCTCTTCTGATATCATCTGACTTTCCCTTTTAGCTACAATAAATATTTGTATACATCAAAATAGAAGAAGCATGTAACAATCAGAAAGAGCAATGTGGTAGAGTGGCAATGTAGGAGGTGTAACAACAAAGGGGCTAGCACAAACAGAAAGATGTTACAAAGGAAAAAGTGCTTACCTGAAGATTTAACACAGGCTCACAGCAAAAACTCCATAAGGGAGGGAATCTCTAATCAGAGACCCTTCTCCAGTGGCAGTCAGCCCATAAATGAGGTCTCAGAGAGGTGCAGCCAGGCTCCACCCCTTCCAATCACACAGATTAATTGCCTTCACCTGTGCTCCCAGGGCTGACTGGGTCCTTTCCTCAGGTGCTCAACAGCGGTTCAGGCCATGACTCAACAGTTACCCTACAGCAAGGTTACTGACCTTGGGAAGAGGCACGCCAAGTGAACCACATAGACGCAACGCAGCCAGAAAGAGAAGAGGCACGCATAGGTCTCGTTTGAGATTAATAAAATATGCATTTCTAAAATGTAAGTCCAGCCACGTGCTCCCTGCCCCAGGTTTGGGTTTCTGCTTTGCTGCTTATAGGCCCAGCGGGAAACATGCTAGTTTCAATTATTTGCTTCCAGATATATGTACTTTTCTGTACACTCTTCCTCCCAGAAGAATTCCTGTCTTCCCACAGAAAAATTCATGAAGAGAACACAGATTCAAAAACAACAAGTTAAAGCTCCCCCTACCCTGGAGAAACCCACTGATTGTCATCTCTCAATTTCTCTGCTTTGTAAAAGTTTGCATTTCAAAAAAGAAACCAAAGAGAAAGAACAGAGTCCACAGCAGCACCAGCTTAACTAAGACAATCTTTGAATATTCATTTTCCCTTCTCTTTTCACAGAAAGATGGGTCCTGCTATCACAGCTGCGTGATGTGCATGCTGAGGATAGCTCCACTGAGCTCCAATTTCCAGTGAAAGAGCATCAATCACATTTTTATGCTTGTTAGTGTAATTACAATTCAATATTTGCATTGCAGTAACGCCTATGCAATCCTGCTGAGATTTGTTCTCCTGCACAGCATACAAACACATTGACATGACCCCAAAAAGGGTTGGGTGGTTGCCATTCTCACCTTAGAGAAAGCATAAATGATTTAAAGGCTGAGTCTACATCAACATTTTTGTCAAGACTAGTATGGCTGCCACTTACATGAGGTCCTGAACTAGGAAAGGTAAAATGAACAGAAACAAGAGCTTTAACATGTGTTCTTCTGTTGTGCTTACGCACAGACTCTTCAATTAGGTGCCTGCAGCAACCAGCTGAAGCCAGCACAGTTCAGCACAGAACATGCGTGGATCCAGGCACTGGCCTAATTCCCACTCTGGCAGACCAAAATGCTGTCATTTTGGCTAGAGTGCTCCATCTACCTCCTCTCTCACAAGCGAGCCAATAACTGCTAATGCTTCTTTCACTTGTTTTCTTCCATCCCATGTCCTGCTTAATCTCCAGAAAAATAATCTTCATGATATTTTAGTTTATAGCATTTCTAAAGAGGCAAAACACCAAACTCATAAACAGTAACTGTTTCTACCACAGGAAATAATCTACTCTTAGGAAGCAAAATAAATAAGTAAATAACCTTATCATTTGATGATATTTCCAGCTCGGAATAATGGGTTATTTTTTGATGCTTTCAAGACAAACAGCATATTCTATGTTCATTGTAAAGCTGAAACAGAAGACCTTTCAGAAGGTTTTTAAGTGATTAAAAAAAAAAAACTATGGACATGTTGTGCATTTGTGCACACTGACAATGAGTTCCAGGTACAAAAACACAATAGCTGTATGCACACACACTTATAGGCATTTACACTCCAAGGACAGAATTTAAGCTCTCGGAGCCTGAAGAAAGAAAAAATAATGAGTCCCATAAGACCTCAACAGAGGAATACTCCAGGAGTAAACCCAGCCACCTCTGTTATCTTCCACTGGGGAAAATGGGAGACAAACTCATGGCTCAGTAAATACCCCATGCCCCCAGCTTTAGTAAAACATACTAAAAAAGCCCATAGACTTCTTGATGTCCATAGACCTAAGGACTCATGGGGTGCTAGAAATAAGCAGCCCCTGCTCTGGCTATCAAGCTGACCACAACATACCCCAGACGTACCGAGCAGCTCACCATTAATGATAACAACTCTGCCTTCCACCAACCCCTCCACAGGCCATTAAATCCAACCTTGTTTAAATTAGGCTAATTAATTACTACTTTGCAGCACCTTCCCTCAGCAGGACTGCTGTTGCAAAGCTTTTTCACACTGACAAGAAAGAAAATTTGTACTGCAGAGATAATCAACAACTTGCTTCAATGTTTGTATTTACACTGAATAGCAATTGTAAAACAGACAAAAAAAAAATTACCTGTTCAGCAGCTGAAGGTTACTTGGGCAGCACAACACAAGAGTGCTCTCAGGAGGTAGCACCAGGCTATTTCAGGGACCACAAATTTACCCCACAGCTGATGCTCATATTGGTTGCTTTTGTATTAAGCAAGACAATTAAAACTTCAGCTGGTGAAGAAGCCTGGGCCTTGGAGAGTTCACCTTAATTACCCAGACAGGACATAAGGCAGTGCTTTTGCAATTCATAGGCTGCCTTTATCACAAGGTGGGTAAAATGGATCTCCATCAGTGCTGGGTTGATCCTACAGCAGGCACCAGGCCCGCTCAAGCACCCAAACTGCATTTTCCTTCTCTGCAAAATGTGCCAGGCTCCTGCACATGTGGTATGCTATGAGTGTGTGAGCCCACATGACTGCTTTGTCTGGGAGCTGAAACTGAAGTTGTTGTCTCACCAACCTGGCTGCAGCTCTTCTAGTAATACCTCGATGTCACTGAGCTCCTTAAAATCACCTTTCTTAAAATAAAGGCATGTCCTAAGGTGATTTAGAAAACAATTATATGTGCTCAAAGTTGCCAAGTTGCCTTTTTTTTTTTTTTTTTTTTTTTTT
>PPHD01025014.1:0-11918 GCA_002909625.1 Bambusicola thoracicus
AGCTCCCTGCAGGCCCCAGCCCTCACATGCAATTCCCTCTGTATCTATCTTTGTTCTTCAACTGCACTCTTTTAAAAGTTTTACCTCCCACTGGTTACCTAAGAAATGCCGTAGGTATGTTTCCCAGGATCTCTTTCAGATGGCCCAGAACGTTAAGGGGAATTGCTGTTTTCCCCTCTCGTAAGAAATCATATTGTAGTAGACTCTAATTTGGCATCTGATGGACAGATCAAAATTCTACTGACAAAGTGCTCTGGGGTAAACTACAGAACTAAAACCAGTTGAAGTTTAGGCACAATTAAGTCGGGAGCGGCAGGTTCCTGGAGAAGAGTACAGCTGTCTGAGTTGATACCCACCTGACAGCCAGATCAGCGGGACGAGCCTCGCTCTCCTTTGGCAAAAAGGTAAGTGAATGCCAAAAGTTCCTGCTGAGCACCTTAGAGCTGAATGGCTGCGTCTGCAGAAACCATGTGCCAGCCCACAGTGAAGCGAATCCAGACCCGTTCATTACACAAAGTAAAAGGCACCTGGTCACTTGTAGATTCCTATTTAGTGCTTAGGGAGGGCTTAAAAACTTCCAGTTAGCACCAGACAGATTGGCCCTACTTAAAAGCCATTTAAGTGCAAAGAAACTGTCAGCGATTAGATATTGTAACAGGCTGAGTCAAATTCTAAACTCAAGCAACAAGTGGAGATAGCCAGGCAGCTAGGGAAGGCTTCTGCCGCACACCCAGCTGAGGGCCCCGGCCCATGCTGCAGAGCAAGCAGCTCACAGTTGCCCAGTGGCCTCTGCTGTGGGCTTCAGAGGCATTCCCAAGTAACCTCAGCAAAATGAACGTGAGGGGAAGGTACAGGAGACGGGGGAAGCCTTAATGCACATCGATTCCGCAGCCCCCCACTTCTCAAACATGAAAGAAGCTGTACAGCAGCAAATAGAGGGGGAATTAAATCAGACAACTGTACAGAACACACAATTTACCTTTAACTTTAATTAAAATAGAGTTTATTAGCTTTTCTTTTAATACAAACATGAGAAAGGAAAACCACCTGAAGATGTAGCATTATTTCCAAAATTCAATTGTGATCAATACCTGAAGTGCCAAGTTCCATGGATTTGAGAGTCGGGGCTGGCATATTCGCATACCACAAAAGACAATATGCATCTTTTTAACAGCTGAGTGCAGCCAGACGGATTGTTACACTCAGGACCCCCCTCTCAAAAGCGTGTGGACTCACCGTTCAGTGTGAGTTTCTGGACCTTGGCTAAATGAAGTGCACAGAAACTGTGCCATTTGGAGGGAGATCTGCTCCTAGGACAAACCGCCTAGAATCTATTTGGATCCAAGAAGGGAAGATATTACAAAGACTTGTAACAGGAAGAGTCTAGTAATACTTGTCCTGTTCAGAGTTCAGTTTCAGAGCCTGAAAAAGTAAGGTCCATTCCAAAGTCTCGGAAGGAACAAAAACCCAAGCCTCAAAAGCAGTTGCACAAGATGAAATTCACTTCGGAGGAAAAAAGAAAAAACAGTTTTACAGAAATATTTTGGATAATTTTCAATTAATTTTTTTTCAATCTACCCGGTTGGGTAGTCCAAGATTCTCAAACTCTACCTTATCATGATTGAAAATCCCTCCCAAGGAACAAAAACTCAAGGGGAGCCAAATGGATGCACGATATCAGCTTTAGGAACTCCACTGTATATAGCACAAGAGATCTGCAGTAGAACTCGAGAAGCAGTGCTGCACACATGCCATTCACCACTGGATTGCTACGCTGTTTGGGATGGTGATGATATTTCCAGACCAACTTTCTCATTCAATGCCTCAGAAAAAAATATACAGATTGCGTCTCTTCCAGAGCAGTAACAAGTATCGGAAAATGAGAGAAGCACCATAATTCACAAGAAATGCAGCATGGACCCTATATATTTTAACAATACAGAAAGCCATCTCTCTGCCCCCACTCGAAACATACCAAGTCCTTTGACAATCTGCTGGAGTGAAGTCGTCGGTGCAGAGTTGGGATTCCTTCCTGCTGTGCAGCTTCTGGTTATGAACAGATCACCAATAATAGCAGCTTTCAGTAGCCAAACCAGGGAAAAACCATCAACGCATGTCAAGGCTGTTGTTTTCAGCTCCAGAGTGGCTTGATACTTGTAAAGAGTCCCACGTTCTGTTTTAACACCGCATCGACCTGAAGTACAAATGCGGGCAGACTCTGGATGACAGGGGAGAGGAGGGAAGAACATTGTAACTATAGTCATGTGGTTAGTGTTTAAATTCTAAAATTTAAAACTACTTGTTATTAAAAACCTCAAGAGTTCACAGCTATAGGCCTACATAGTAAGCAAACATCTGTGGGGAAAAGATGGAGAGAAGTTTGTTTTTGCATCTCTGGATAAATTAAAAAGGAGGAGAGAGTTGACTCGACAAAGATCTTGTCATGCACCAAGTATGCTCCTCAAGCTCTGGGCTCCCTTGGCTAATTTTACCCCTCCTGTCCTTTTGCTGGAAGACGCCATCACCGCTGGCTTGTGTGCGTGGAGTGGTGGTATTCCTCCAATTCGTGTGGACGCTGGTTGGTGGTGCTGCACCTTTCTCTCTCCTCAGGAGAGGATGGCATTAGAACGGCGGATACCAACTAAATTATCAGCACTGAAAGATCGTCTCATAGCAGCTTTTGACAAGTCTTTGTATTTATCTTCACACAGCCGGGAGATAGCCTGGGTGTCACGTTTGGAAACAACGGGAAAGTACACGTTAGAAAAGCTGGAACGTTTCAAGGAAGCTTTTACAAAGCGGCAGAGCAACAGCACGGGCACTCTGCAGCTGTGACACTATTGGCTTTTTTACCTACAAAGGCAGTAAAGAACCACCACTTTGGAAGCGTTTATGAGAGGAAAGGCTCGAGCCAAAATGGTTTCTGCACTCCCTCAAGAGCCCTGCCCTTGGTCACTTGGTACAAGCGAGCTCAGAAACCAGAGGTGTACGAGGACCTCTATTTTCCCTACACCTTCTTTCTCTACACCTTCTCCTCCAGGCTGCTTTTCCCACCAAAGACCACTTGTATAGTCAGGTCAAGAAGGGAGGGCAACTCTCTGCTCAATGGCACTGCAATAGCTGGGGCATTAATACAGCTATTACATATCCACACATGTGGACAACTTTGTATCTAACTGTTTTTTCAGCCACTTACTGGCTTACCTCTGCTCTGCTTATTTAGCTAGTCAAGTTGCCTTTATTCTGGTGAGCCTTTTTAGTGCCAGCCTAATTATTTCCTGTATAACACATGCTTGTGCAGAAAACAGCGCGTGTCCCGCTGCAGAGCCCGTTTCTGACCGAAGCTTTCACACATGATCAGTGCAAATAAATAAGGATACCAGTAATAAAAGGCTGAACTGAATATCAGTCCTGAACATTTACTGCCATTAATAATTTACCACCTATCGACAGACAAACTTTCAGAGTGCAACAATCAGCTACAAGCCTACACCTTCCCTTTAAGGCAGCACCCGTTCAGTACAGCCCAGCGTTCTGGAAGTTCAAAAGGTGAAAAAGCACTCTGAGCATGAATAAACCCCTAAGTGTATTTTAAAATAATTATTTACATTTATTTCTGCCGACCTTCTGGAGGCATGCATTTGGCTCGAGAGTGGCATTCTTTAAGACACTGCCTGTATGAGCTCCCGGTGCAAGACCAGACAGACTCTCCATCCTGTTTTAATGCTAGCACATCAATCATAAGGCAACCTGTGTTGACATATTTAGCCCCAGTAACCCATATGTTATAAATCAGTTTTCAGTCCCTGGAATACTATTTCAGTGCTTCATAGGGGTGCCTGTCTGCTCTTCAAATACTTCCAACAGAAAGGTAGAATTTAAAAGTTCAGCAAATGGTTTAAATGTTTATCACGTTTTAGAACTAAAAACCCCTGTGTCCTATGTATGTGCATTAGCGAGTGTGGTATGGCAAACCACGTGCTGTCCTGAGAATTACTCTGCTTTTAAACACCAAGCCCCCAAATGTTAGCAAAGAAACAGGCTTACAACCTGTAAATCATCCACTTATGCCATAGGCTCTGAGCAGTTCAGTAAACAATTTCCAGTGGAATATGAACCGACCTACAACCACATTTACAATTAGTGACAGTGTTAGCTTAAAATGTGAGTAACAAGGGTGAAACAAAGCAGAAGAGCTGCGTTGCTTCACTTTAAATAGAGGAATTTGTAGGCATATCATACCTATCATTCCAAAGGACCAGGAGGGATCAGGCTTATTACCAAAGTTCAACCACCCCTGGGTGGAAACAGAAAAACTGGCACTTGGCAGAATTACTGGAGGTGGACAATAGAACAATCTAAGCCAATAATCCCGCAGAACGCCCCTGCCTGAATGGGGCATCAGTGTACATGGGGCCCACGTTCAATGCCTTTGTTGAAAGGTCAACAAAAACACATATGCACGGTTGTCAACTGACAGCTGAAAGGCTGCATTTATCAACAGGAAAGTTTTGCCTGGGAGCCCAGGTAATTTAGGTATTTTCAGCATGTCTGACATATATCCACCAACTAGGAAGAAAGTTCGACACTGCTTAAGTTCTTTAATGTGAAGCCTCCACATGAAAGAACGCTGTGGGGACTTGCACCAGGGCAGCCTATGCCATTCAGCAGAAAGGGCCAGTCGTCTGTATTCACACTCCTGTGGACATGCTGAAGCATTCCTAAGAAGCAGCTATTCTAAAAGTTTGTCTTAAAACAACATTTCTTTGGAAAGGTGAGGTTCCAAAGGTTGTGAAAAGAAACATTATTTCTGCAGCTGTCCCCCTAACAAATGGTTTATTAAACCGTGAGAGCAGCAAGAGCACTCCCTCTAGATTTAAAGGCAGCTGTGCAATGGGATGCAGTGGGAAACCTTCAGCTGGTAGTATTTAGAACGGTCCAAGTGTGACTGTCTCTTGGTGCTTGGAATACAGACTGTGAGCAGGAAAGACAGACAATCCATTACATATGACACTGTCCTTTCAATCTTCGGTAGCCTAGCTGAACTGTGGTTCCCCATAAAACATCCATTTTATTCAGTGATCTGCTAGACTTCCATTCCTTCCTCAGAGAACTAACTTAGGCTAGGCCTGGTTTTAGAAATGCTAGCTGCAGCTAGAAGGGGGTTAAGTCTGCCTGAAATACACTAATCTAAAAGCTTTTTAGTTTTTCTAACTGCCACTTAATGTGATTAGCAACAGATACTCCTACTACAGACAGACACACACACGTGCAACAGTCCCCTGCTCAGCCAAGCTCAGACCATTACCTCCAGTTTCTGTGCTCTCTCTTTACTAAGAGGCTCCAGCAGAAAGCTCAGGTTATTGTCATCTGCTAGGGAGCGAAGATCGAAGTAGTATTTGGCGTAAACACTGGCAGGAACATTGATATTAAACTGCAGTAGCTCCAAGAAGTGTCTTTCCATCTCGTTCCTAGGAGGGACAGAAAACAAAGGAAAAAACACTTTTAGCTGGGAAAAAAAAACCAACTAACAACAGAACAACTGGAGACCTCAAGGCTATTTGTAAAACCAGCAACTTTGAACCAGCCATCGAGAGGCCTGCATTATTCGTTTCAAGAGATGGTTCATTCACTGGTGCTCGAAACAAGGTGCAGCTTTCGGGTCCTGGCACTTTCAGCTGGGAGAGAAAGGTAGTGCCCTGTCGTGCACTCGCGGGGCTGACCAGGAGGCTCATTCTTCAGAGTTCCATTAGTGCAGCTGTACAATTCATGCGCCATTCTCACTCTCTCGTACAGCCCCGCGCTATAGTGATCAGATGAAAGGAATGATGTATGCTGTTTATTAGCTCTGAAGAACTTGCAGACATTTTCACCGGGCTGATAACAGGAAGGGGGTTTATTGAAGTAGAGTCGGACTAACAAAAGCAGTAGGCAGATCACCACGGCAACAAATGGATCTATGAAGAGCTGCCGCTATTATCTCACAGAAAAAAGCCTCTTGAAGCAACATGGATTCATCTCCAATAAATAAATAAATAAGCAGCATTAGGTGGGAGAAGGAATTTTCTCCTCAATAGCATTAGGCGGGATAACAAAGTACTGCGTTAAAGGGCGCTGGCCGGTTTTTACACACTCGTCTGTTTTCACTGGGCAAAATAATTGGAGGAAAGTGAGGAAGGCGCTGTGCCACAAAAAAGGCCATTTCAGTTACTGTATCGTGGTCAGCTAAAAAAACCTTTTCCTGATGTAAATAAACAAATCCACCTGGAAGAAATGAGCGGTACCCAAACCGCTCAGTGGTTGTTCCACTGGGAACAGACCTTTATCTACAGAACTTGACAACTCTGTGAGTCGGTCAACTGCAAATACACCAGGCAATAAGGGGCACTGATTCAGTGGGAGCTTTTGATGGATGTTTTACCTATCAGAAGGGGGGGAGTAAATCAAAGAACTATCTAGATTGTGTCCTGTACTGGATGGTGGGTGTCAGTATCAATAGCAGCTTTGTGCTTGTTTCTAGTATAGTGGACTTGAGTACCATTGAACCTAGTGCCAAAATTAATTTCCTGTTCATATGGTCATAAGCCTATAGAAATGTAAATCAGATAATGTTTTGATGATCAGCTGATCAGCGCTTGATTTATCCTGTGAATAAACGCTCTTCACTGCCCCTTTTGTACTCACTACACTAGTTTAATTGTATAAAAATACAATTCTTCATTGGATTAACAAGTCTATTTATAGTGGTTTAAAACCTGGGAAAGCATAATTCCCATGTGTTTCCTGTGCTTTATTTACAAATATATGTGTCTGAAAGAATGAACAGCATGTGTCCCCTTAACAAGCAATCACAGCGAGATTAGCAGCTGCACACTTAATTTTTCAGTGATTATGGATTCACTCTCATCAAAGCAAGCAAGTTTTGACAAAGGATGACTTCCAAATATCAGTTTAATTTCCTTTGGTTTTTTCCTCCCATAGGAACATGTAAATAAAACCAAACCAAAAACCCCTTTCAGTCAAAAACAAAACCAAACAACAAAAAACCATCACAAAACTACAACTGCGAAAGCTGGCAATTAAGCACAGTGCCAACCCTTAATTGAAGGTAGTATTATAAGCTTAAAACTCAGTTTTGCTGAGTATTCTAAGCAGTTTTCCAGGGTTCTGATTGTGGTAAAATTACCCAGTCTGGGATAAGTGAACTCTGCCCAGCTGGGCACCCCGGTCCCTGTCAGAAGGGGTTGTGCAGTTTCTCCCCATGCCTAAATTCAAAGGTTGAAACCATTTCAAATTAGATGGGATCACAGAAAAAAAACATCCAAACTGGGGGAGAAGCAGCAACCTAACATCTTCTTTTCCCCCCACTACCACCACTGCTTTGACATTGTAAGTACCGACAATTTCAGGAGACCCAGCAACAGCAATAGAGAATAAACATCCTGCTTGTTACAGATGTTTCAGTGCTATCGGTTTGATTTGTCCCAAGGAGGGCTACAAGATGACACATCAAAAAGAGCAAGATGTACACCCCGGCACTCCCAGCATTGCTGTCCTCACTGCAGCCATCTCAGAGCTCTTTGCAGCAACGCTTCAACTGTGTTCCTCTGAGATCAGCACTCTGAGCCAGGTTGAGTGAAGATGTACATTGTATAAAATCACTAATTATGCTTTCCTGAAAGCCTGGCTGGCAAAGCCCTGCTTTTGGAGGCAAAGAACTCCCAGACAGGGGGTACCCATAAAACAACATACTGTGTTTCCTGTTGCTGTTTGCAGAGCAAAATAGTTTGAAAAACCAAAAACTGTTTTGGAAACTAAAAATGGAGGAGTTCTCTCTATTTGCTTCTTCCCTGAAATCTAGAAGGAAGAGAACACTGCTCTTTACTAAGGAGTCCTAGATAAATACTGTATTTTAAACGTTAGCTCTAAGCTGAATCCAGGGAAGAAAACTTGGTGCAAGGACAGAATATCTGACATAGGGAGCCCACCAGTGCTGTGTGCTAACTGCTACTGCCTGTTTGCTCCTGTACTACAACTGACTTGTACTATGTAGGCCTGGACGCGCAGCCAATCACAGTGTGATAAAACTCAGAAGCACACAGAGGATTTAATGAAGCTTATTAAGGCCGGAATGAATGACACTAAGCTAAGCTAGTATTTCTACCACCATCATTATAAAAGAAATGCAGAAGGAAGTGAAGAGAGGGGGAGAGCTTCAAGAAAAGGAGTTTAACAGAAAATATTATGGGCCAAATTGACTCCCCACAAACATGCTTCCATTCCAGCCAGTAGTGCTGGCTTGGAACCACCATGATGTACACCATCTGAACATCCTCCAAAACTGCAGAAACGACAGGGCTTAAAGCTGACTTCATAAAGAAAAAAAGAGTGAATTCCAAAGTTTTCCAAAACTGGGACCTGTGTCTGAGACGAGAATACGTACAAGAAACAGTTCTACGTGAACAAGCAGTACTAACATTGGGAATTTTGTTTCCAGCACTGTAGGCAAGCCTAAGAACGTACCTGACAAAGAGGACCTGTACAGAGCCACAGATACCAGCAGAAATGACACCTGTCTTCCAGGAGCATCAGCTAAGAATTCAGACCTTGAAATATTTATGCATTGGCTGGATGCAGGAGCAGACATGTCGGTCACAAGTTACAGCTTACCTTGCAGTTTTTCTAATTCTAAGCAAAAAAGACACGTGCTCAGATGATGATTTTTATTTTCCAAAAAGATTTTTGATAAGACTTCTTAAAAACTGGGCTCTTACGAGTTCTGCCAACGCAAAGCAGTAAGTCCTATGGCTCATCACTGGGGGAACGGTGTTAACAAAACCTAACTTTGAAGTGGCTCGCTGCAGTAGTTAGAAATGATAATAAAGATTTGTCTCAAAGACAGGTGAAGCATAGTTTCCTAGGTTAACAAGAGGTAATGAAGCCTGACACCAGAGATCCATTGCGTGTATCCCGTAGCACCAGAGAGAGGCATTCAGTATGGCACCATCACAACTGCCATTTAGAAAACATTGTACATCTGTAAAAACTTGCAACTTACATGTCCTCAACAGTAATGTCCTTCAGTATTTGGCAGTAATCCACATTCCAAACAGCCTGATCATCCCAGACTTTAGAAGCCAGTAGAATAGCTCCTAAGACTATCCTCTTCCAGTTACTAGGGCAGATGTCAATCTCTGCATAGGTTAAAAGCCTTTCCAAATAAACCTGTTAAAAAAAAAAAAGCAAGACAGTTTTACATGTGGAATCAAGACCTGGAGCTGACGTCTGATCAAACACTCCAGTCAAATATGACTACGTTATCTTATTAAGTGTCTAAAAGAAATTACTAGTGATAACTACATAGGTCGTTCTGAAAATAGTGCCTCCTATTTATTTCCACGGAAACTACAGAAGATACAAAGGGCACAACAACACTATCAGATAGAGCAAATTCTCAGCTGCAAAATACTATTTTTCAATACAGTCACCATCATGAGCTATGCATTTTCTCCAGCAGCTAACAGGAGCTTGTGTGCTGTGCTTGTAAAAATCTGCACCGGCACAGATGACCCACCGTTGCTACTGCTGAAATGCACCACCCACTGCCTCACTGTGCTCACATCCACTGTTTGGTCTCCATAAATGCTCAGCGACCATCAACGAATGCCAGTGGGTGGTGTTTTTTCTGCATGGGGAACTTAGTAACACATCTTTGCTCCATTCACACTTCCCTGTCAGACGCCATGTGGTCACACTGCCCCTCTGCGGCTGTACGTCACACACAACAACATGCAGTGGAGTATTGGTGGGAAGCTTCAGCCTCTAATGCCATACCACCAACATCCACCTCTGCTATCACGGGCTGACAGAATAAAGCAGGGGGCATTGCTTTTGGAGCAGCCATTCTATTGACACTTCAGAATAACAACTTTCAAGAGGTACAGGTTCCTGGTTTTGTTGTTCTGTCACCTAAACGAGGTCAAAGGTCCCAGTGAAGCCCCAGATAACCCGGTGGGTGCAGGAAGCTGTTGTACAGGTCTAGGGGCAGTATCAACCCCTATTTACCAGGGTCTCCCTACAGTTTCTTCCCGTCTTTTGCTTGCAGCCTTCAAGAGGACTAAAATCGTTCCCGTAATAACAGAGCCATCTAGCGGTAAAGTCCACTTTATAAACCAACTTGATTTTTAAAATACTTCACATCAAGATTGCCTGGGACCATCATCCCGTTCTGTCAAATTGCTTGCATGTCTTTGGAAAAGCAGAAACCGAGCCTGCTTCATTGCCACACTGTCTTTTGGTGTTAGTTCTTTTCTGTTCTTATCAGATTGTTCTGCAGACAAGCCACAGTGAAGACTGAAGTCCGGTATGCAACAAAGCACAGTTTAAGAGATCTTCTAATGCAGTGATTATGTAGGTTGTGTTTCTTCCCCTTCCCTTCAGTATTTATTTGTGTGTGTGTGTGTGTGTGTGTGTGTGTGTACATGCAGGCATATAAACATATGTGTGTGCATAAAGATCAGTATTTTTTTAAACCCATCTTGCTTTTGGAAAGCAAACAGCAAACTCTGGTGAGATGATCTTCTCTTACTCCTGTTATCAATTTCCATGCACCTCCGTGTCACACGGGGAAAAGGGTCCAAAAAAAAAAAGAGAGAGAGAGAGAGAGAAGGGGAGCAGACAGAAAGGTGTCCGTGACTGAAGGACATAATAATAAGAAAAGTTAATCTCCTGGAATTCCCGCACTATTGATTCTCAGCCTCTTAGGGCAGGTTATTTGTGCTGTTCCAGTTAATGCAAATTCAAACGTGCCCTCTGTACCACAGAAATAAAACATGACTTTGTGTGTGATCCCAGTACACCCCACTGTTTATGTTACCTCATGTTCTGCCTCTCTCGAGCTTCTTCGGTGAGTTATATATATTATGAAATTAATAAATATCTGATTGGACAAGTAATTGAGTATTACACATTCAGATACAGGAAAGCTAAGATTCTTTTAAGTTAACCACTTCTGTAACTACTTGGAGATATTTTCTGATTGAACTTGTTGTATGGCGCCTTCATTATTAACGCGGTTTCACGAGACAGTGTAATGTCTCAGTTCAGCCCAGTTAATTCACTGAGGGGAAAAATGTCTTCCAAAAGCTTAAGGCTCAGTAATCAAGCATCTCTTACCAGTGTCACTATTGCACATTCGGCTGTCAGCTGTGCAGCACTAAAAAGCGTCCGAACAAAGCGGTAGATGTGCTTGTGGTCAGGGTCATGCTTGTAGTAGTCATCCGGAACTTCTTCCCGCTGAAATAAAGTCCTCTGAATTAATGAAAGTTTGTCTTACTACTAACTGAGAAGAACAGCCACACACAGTTACTTCTTCTCACCAAGCAGAAGCTTATGCAACCTTTCCCATCTAAGTGGCAAAACAAAATCATACACTGAAAGAAACAAATAGCATTGCAATGTTATGAATATTAGAAACAAGCCTAAAAACACAATAGCTTTGGCTGATACATTTGTTGTCAACATTATTTTGATCTGTAAGGCTAATGGGAAAGAGCATGAAAAGTCTTTACAGGACTTTTTCTTAAGAAATTCCAGGAAGATGACAAAGGTAATGAACAGCTAAATTCAACTCTGATGTGATGCTAAGCTGTTTCTAAATACAGCAAAGAATATAAGCTTAGAAATACATTAGTCTGTAAAAGCAATGCTAAAATGACTGTTAAGCAATATCAAGGCCCCAAAAAGAAAGACTGTGCTCTCACTCCAGAAATCTGATAGTGATCTTAGACCTAAAAACCTGTCAAAAATGGAGACAAGAGAACAAGACACTGAAATTGAATCACAGAATTGCTCAGGTTGAAAAAGACCTTAAAGATCATTAAGTCCAACCACAACCTAACCATACCACCCTAACTCTA
>PPHD01025015.1:0-11918 GCA_002909625.1 Bambusicola thoracicus
TTAAATCAAATTTCAGCAGTTTTTAAGCCTACTTATTGACAATGTTTAGGTACAGCAAAGTGGTTAAGTGATAATGATCTTAACTGTATCCAGTTTGACAGATTTTCCAGCCTTGCATATGTTTCAGTGGACTTGACATGTTTGAAAAGGAGCATATGACCCATCAAGGCAAGGAAGTCATTAATTACAGCTCTGACAATTGTTGGTAACATCTGTTCTTGATCAGACAGGGAAGGATCTTGATGAATTTCTCTGTCCTGTCCAGGACTTTCCAACAGGGCAGATGAGAACGAGGGACTCCCTGAGCTTAATTCTGGAATTAGTTCTAGGCATTGGATGAAGAAGTTGTAATCTAGGACTGCAATCCTAGTGAGATTTGAGGAAGTTCTCTTTGGGTTTTGTCACACCTTTTATAGCATATGCAAAAGGTCTACTTAATGTAAATTTGGTGGATTCCTGTTGCAAGACATTCCTTTGGAGTGGTTGTTTCAGGTTAATTTATTTTATTTTTCTGTCTGCCATGTTTCAGTAATGTGTCAACTGAAAATAAATGATGTTCGGGAAACTTGAAAATTAGCAGTAATTTACAGTGATATTGACTGTGTAATTTTAGAGTTTTTATTATAAGTGAATGTTCAAAACTTTGTTTAAGAAAAAAATATTTAAGAAAATGTAAGTAACTAGTGATACCAACATGTGTATTGGATGACGTGTTACAAAGGCCCAAGGTAACTTACAAAAACTCCCTGGAGAGTATTAGGCTTGACGCCAGAAAGGATCTAATATACAGAGAAACTGTAAAATCCCTCAAGAGTATTAGGCATTTTGCCAACACTTAACAATTCTGCTTTAAGAGGTTACTTTAACTTCTCTTATACTCAGCCTTTTATTTTTATTCTGTACCTTGTGGGTTTGGACATTATCTTTTAAAATTGGTATTAGCCATCTAAAATACAGCAATATAACGAAAGAGTACACTCAAATGTAGCTCATGCATTATAATTTCCATAGACAAAATCTTATTCTTGCAGACTGGGGAAAGCCAGCTGAAGGTGATGAGCTGTATTTATCAACAACTTTATGACAACTGTTTTCACCATGACATCTTATTCTTGTGAGTAGCATCCAAAGAGTTTTTCCAGATGAAAGGCAGCAAAAAAAGCAGAGGCAAGCTTTATATATGATTTAATATATGATTTTTCAGTTTTTTTCTTACAACCAGGAGATGGCACTAAAAATGTCTGTATAGAGAGTTACATATTTCAGCCATGTTTTATAGGGAAAATTTAGAATCAACATCCAGTTGAAATACAGACGTACTAGAATTTTGATAACTGAAATTTCTTGAAAGCTGCATTAAGCCCACTTCTCCCTCAGCGTGAAGTAAGGTCTGAATATTTTTGTGTGATTATGAGTACTGCTATCCCTCTGTTTTTTCAGCAGCAAATATTTTATAAGTTCCTTTTACATTTACACAGTGCTTTGAGATTTGCATCTGAGGTGTCAAATGCAAAATTCATTTCAGGGCTGCATGTGTAACTAAGAGAGAGAAAACAGGATGTTTGTGTCTTTATGTGGAAAAGCAGGGGTTCAGATGGTAGTTCAGTGTATAGTTAACCACAGATGTGTGCAAATACTGACTTTTTTCATATGGATTTGGTGTTTGTTTTTTTTTTTTTTCCATATTACCATAACATTATTCTTGAACAAGGTGCTTTTTTTAGCAGTGATATAATGTGATCTTCACTGTGGTAATGTGTTTCTTCATTTGGTTCCTATTGCTGCAGGCCTGTTTGATGCTGGTGAACAGGATGCTTATATACAGACTACTTGCTTTGTCTTAGCTATTCTCTCCTACCCCTTGCTCCCAGAAAACAATTAGAAGAGAGTGCTCTTCTGATCGTGATAAACAAGGATTCTCATACATGTAAAAATTGTAATAATGTAATTTTTCTAAGAGTATCTGTGAGATGGTATACTCATGACTGGGTTTCTACAACTGACTTTGATAATTATTTCTGCTTTGAGGTTCAGTGGAGGTGGGGAAAGTGTAATGATTTTTTTTTTTAAGGTGTGTGCTTAAATGTTTGAACTTAGCTTGCACAGTAAACTAGTTTAAGATGTATCTGTTCTGTTTCTATGTGGATTATAAATTATATCTGCATGTTATTTCTGTATCTGCATTTCTGTGCCACTTACCTTTCCAGGGCAAATTTCATTTCAGGCCACTGAGATATTTATAAGCATTTTAGGTATCCATGTACTTGAATTAATGGAGCATGCCCTGCATTGTAAATTCTAAGAGAGTAGATCATCTTTTCACAAAATCACAGAATCATTAGGGTTAGACTACTAAATCACATAGTCCAACTATTGACCCATCACCACTATACTACTAAACTATAACTTTCAGAGCTACATCTACCCTTTTCTTGAAAACCACCAGGAATGGTTACTCCACCATAGAATCATAGAATCACAGAATAGCCCAGGTTGGAAAAGACCTTAAAGATCATCAAGTCCAACCAAAACCTAACCATACTACCCTAACTCTAACAGCCCTCCGCTAAATCATGTATCTGAGCACCACATCCAAACAGTTTTTAAATACATTCAGGGATGGTGACTCAACCATCTCCCCGAGGAGCCTATTCCAGTGCTTAACCACCCTTTCTGTAAGGAAGTTTTTCCTGACATCCAGCCAAACCTCCCCTTGGCACAACTTGAGGCCATTTCCTATCTCTCTGGGTAGCCCATTCCTATACCTCACCATCCCTTCTGAGAAGAATTTTTTTCCTAATATCCAACCTGAACTTGCCTGGTGCAAATTAAGGCCATTGCCCTCTTCACTAGTTACCTGCGAAAAGCCAATGTCCACCTTGCTACAACCTCCTTTCAGGTAGACCCTTATTTCAGGTAAAAAATAGAGCTGTAAGATCTGACATGAGCCTCCTCTTCCCCAGACTAAACAATCCCAATTCACTCAGCTGTTCCTCATAATACTGGTAAGTGTTCCCCAGGGGTCAGTACTGAGGCCAGCCCTATTTAATACCGTTATTGATGATCTAGACAAAATTGAATGTAACCTCACCAAGCTAGGAGGAATTGTTGATCTGTCTGGGGGTAGGATCACCCTTCACAGGGATCTGGACGGGCTGGATAGCTGAGCTGAGGTCAACAGGAAAAGTTCAACATGACAAAGTGGCAGGTCTTGCACTTTGGCCACAACAACTCCAGGCAATGCTACAGCCTTGGAGCAGAGTGGGATTGCTTAGTCAGGAGAAGAAGAGGCTCGTGGGAGACCTTATCTGAAAGGAGGTCGTGGCAAGGTGGGTGTTAGCCTCTTCTCCTGTGTAACTAGCAATAGAGATAGAGTGACATCCAGTTGCACCAGGGGAGATACAGGTTAGATATTAGGAAAGAATTTCTTCTCTGACAGAGTGGTCAGGTGCTGAAACAGGCTGCCGAGGGAGCTGGTAGAGTCACTGTCCCTGGAGGTGTTCAAGAAACATGTAGATATGGTACTAATAGACATGGTTTAGTGGGGTAATATTGGTGTTAGGTGGACAGTTGGACTGGATGATTTTGGAGGTCTTCTCCAACTTTCATGATTCTGTGATTCTGTGATTCAGTGAAAACTTCACATTCATATCAGAATGCCAGAATTTTATTCTGGTCTCTGCTGCTGAACCTTCTTGGTATGTGGTATGCCATTTCAGCTCCACGTCCTCCCCATTCTCCGTCTCGCCCCTTGTCTTTCTTCTCTGTTTGGGTTCATGGTGGAGGGTGTGGTTGCTCAGTGACAGACAGGATCCAGCTGAGACATGTATTCAGACAGTATTCTCCATTTGCAGCCCTAAGCAGTTGAAAAAGAAGTTGCTCTTGTGATAAAAATCTGTTTGATGGTGGTGTTTGTGGTCAGTTGTTCAGATCCAGTGTGGTTGATAAAGTCAATGTTTTAAGCTGCTTTCCCCGGCGATTATGTTGGCCCATAACATCAGAGGCACATATTGGTGCTATGGCAGTAGAGGTTGAACTTTCCCTCCAACTTTTGGTTACATTTTGCTGCCTTGTGACAGATGGCAGCAGAGGGGCAGTGTGACAGAATGACATCTGACTTGGAAGTGTTTATGAAGCAAAGGTGTGTAATTGGATTCCTCCATGTGGAAAAAATTGCACCCATTGGCATTCATCAGTGCTTGCTGAATGTTCTTAGAGACCAGTGGTGAATGTGAGCACAGGGAGGTGTGTGGTGAAACACTGTGAAACATTGGTTCACCTCCACCGATGCAGATGTGATGCTAATGGTGTTGACTGTGTGGAAAAATTGTGTTTTGTAGCTGAGAACTTTCTCTATGAAATAATCCTTGTATCTGTTGTAATTTCCCTGGAAATAAATAGGAGGTGTTACTTCCAGAGTAATCTACATTAACAAGCTAAAAAAGGATATGATTCATTTTTGCTGTTGCTCTCTTTTGATTAAAAAAAAAAATGTATTTCAAAAGCCTTTATGACAAGATGATGAAAATGAGAAAATTATGTAGCAATCACCTTATTTTGTGGTGGATTTTTTTTTTCCATTCAACCCCTATCATAAATTTTATCGTCTATTCAAGTAGAACCAGCAATTGAACAGTTCAGGCATTAGTTAGTGCTTTGCTAATTTCACAAAATCACACAGAATTGCAGGCTTTGAAATGGACCTCAAGAGATTGAGTCTAGCCCCCCTCCTAAAGCAGGTACCCCACCAGAGGTCACACAGATAGGTATCCAGACAGGTCTTGAATATTTCCATAGTAGGAGACTGAATATCTCCATAGAAGGAGACTCCACAGCCTCTCTGGGCAACCTCTTCCAGTGCTCCATCACCCTTACTGTAAGGAAGTTCTTCCTCATCTTAGTTATGGATCTTTCTATGTTCAAGTTTTTGGCCATTCCTCCTTGTCCTATTGCTACACATCACCAAGAAGAGCCAGAACTCGTCCTTTTTTCCCTCACCTCTCATTAGATATTTGTAAACATTAATTAGGTCCCTCCTCAGTCTTCTTTTCCCCAGGCTGAACAACCCTCTGAGCTCTGCCAGTCAGCCATTTCTCAATCCACTTCACTATCTACTTATCTATCCCACACTCAAAGTTTCATAACAACGATTTTGTGGGAGACAGTATCAGATGCTTCTCTGAAGTGAAGGTGGACAACATCCACTGCTCCCCCTCATCTACAGAGCTAGTGGTGACATCATAGAAGGCTACAAGGTCGGTCAAGCATGATTTCCCCTTGATGAATCCATGTTGACTATTTCTGATAAAATTTTTCTCTTCCAGTTGCTTGGAGAGGGTACTCAGAATAAGTTGTTCCATCACCTTTCCAGGGATGGAGGTGAGGCTGACTGGCGTGTGGTTTTCTAGATCCTCCTCCTTGCTCTCTTTGAAGATCAGATTGACATTGGCTATCCTCCAGCCTTCAGGCACCTCTCCTGTTCACCAAAACCTTTCAAAGATGATAGAGAGTGGTTCACCAATTACCTCTGCCAGTTCTCGCAGCGCTCATGCGTGCATTCCATTGGGACCCATGGATTTGTGTGCATTGATTTTGACCAGACACTCTCTGACCAGACACTCTCCTTGACCAATGGGAAGTCCTCCTTTCCCCAGACTCTCTCTCTTACCTCCAAAGTCTTTGATTCCTGAGGGCTAGTGTTTGCATTTAAAAAATGAAGAAAAGAAGGCATTCAGAATCTTGACCTTCTCAGCATCATCCCCTATTACCAAAGCGTCCATGTCATTTAGTAGGGGACCCATATTTTCCCTAGTCTTCCTTTTACTGTTGACATACTTAAGAAAGCCTTTTTTGTTATCCTTTGCCTCTTTTGTCCAAGAGGGCCTTAGTCTTCCTCATTGCATCCTACAGACCCTGGTAATATTCCTGTATTCTTCCCAGGTGGACAGGAACCTTTTCCACATTTTGTTGATCTTCTTTCCTTTTAGTTTATCCATGAATTTCTTGCTCATCCACACAGGCCTCTAATCTGGCCTAACTATTTTTATGCTGTAGATGTGCATCATTCAGATTTAAAGGAATGAATGACAGCACTGCAATAGGTTCCTTCCAACAGGATATTTTAAATAGCGTACATTGTTGCAGTTGATTATCCTACCTGCAGTATAACAAGGCTGTACAACATGGATGTCCAACCTTTTAACTTGGCTGTTCCGCACCAAGTGAAGAGGAATTGTGTCAGGCTACCTATAAAATATATAATACTGTTAATGTATGTAAGTAACAAAACTGATTTTTTTAAGTATATTTTTAGTTGAATATAAGAAAAGGGCAACAACAAAAAAATGAAACATGATATTTCAGCTTGTTTTTGTGAAACTTATTTATCAGTCTGGTTCATTAGAAGGGATTGCATTTCTTAGTGAGTTCTCAAGGTGTTCCTCAGGGATTTTTGATGAAATTTTACTCTTCTTGTACTTCATTCTTGAAAAGTTAGGTACTGCCAAAAAAGCAATGAGACAAATTCGGCATGATTGTGAAGCGAGAGATATTTTTCTCTGCGAGACAGGTTTTATTAAAGTCTACTAAAGAGACATGATCTGATTGCAACTCTGTACATTCCATTTGAAAATTTGCAGGTTATGTATTTGTTGACTAAAAATGAAGTTGCAAGTATACCAAAAAAATGCATTCTTTTTAGCAATCTTGAAACCTATTGATAAAGTTCTTTATCAAATTGGAAAGATATCTTTGCTGTTCACAGGACTGTGTTTAGATAGTGTATCAGGATGCATAAAATTTTTTTGTCATAACTTGAGCTTGCCATAATTTAAGTTTGATTTTGAACACTGATATTGTTTGAAACATAGCACATGTAAGTTGATCTTCATCTTGAAAGCACTTCTTTCACTCTTAAATGAGCAATCAAATCCACCAAAAGTGCTAAATCTGTGAGAAGTTTTTATCTTTATGTTCTGACAGAAATTTTCCGTTTGATTCTATAATTGACTTGATTTCATTCATAAAATCTTTTTAGCATTTTACTCCAAATTAGACATCTTACTTCAGAAAAGTAGATTATGTCCCCATCATCAACATCTATACTTTTAAGGAACCCCTGGAGTTGGTAATGGTTCTGTTCATTTTACTTTATGAAATTCACAGCTTTGGTGGCAATTTGCATGACATTATCCATTTTTAAAGCTTTTACACATAAATCTAATGATATGCAATGCAGTGGTATTTCATCAAATGTGAGCTGCCTGAAGCAATTGCATTGTCTTCTATTAATTTTATGAGTTTTTTTTTTTTTTACCAACTCTTGCCACAATGCCATCAATAGCTGTACCAGATATGTTGGCAAAGGTTAAAGAAAATCATTTCAATGAAGTTTTTACTGCTTCATACACATCAAGAGATTTAGTTATGTCTTTTAGTGGGACCAAAAAAGCCATTTCTTCAGTGATGGTTATATTTGTTAGCAGTATCTCCAATAAAAGTGACAAGTTGAACCACATCTGTAGCATTAGTACTTTCATCTATCACCAAAGCACAGAATTCAAAATCAGAAGCTTTCCTCTCCTAACTTCTTCTGACAGATTTTCCCATTTCTTCAGTTCTTCTGGCTATAGTCTGGTGAGTCAAACTGATTTTTAAAAAATTCCTTTTTTTTTTTTTTTTTTTTTTTTAAATCAGGACAAATAATATCTGCCATGCTTCCCATACATTACTTAATAATGTAACAATACATTGTTTTTTTGCAATCAAATTTGCTACCACATAATTAGTTTTTATGAGTCCTTTTGAGTTACAACTTTAAGAAATATTTTTGGGGTGACAGACTTTTTCTAGTTCCACTATTTTGTTTTTACAAAACATTTCCTGAAATGCATCCTATTTGGCAGCATGTTTTGGCATATAATGTCTTTTCAAGTTATGATTTTTGAAAACTGGCACCATTTCCTTACAAATTAAGCATAGAGTCATATTATTTAACACAACAAGAAAGTACTTATCTGTTTGTCTTCCATTGAACACTCTTCCTTCATTCAAGATTTTTCTTTTTTTGAGATCCGTTCTCTTGTGAAACAACTTAGGTAGGTTAAAATAGTATTATCGGGAATCACTGCACTTTACTCAGCATAATTGTATGTAATGTGTAGTATTTGCAGGTTTTGATGTGACAGAGGATGTGTGTCAGGTCCAAGTTGTGGAGTTAGTGTACTGCACCCTCCTCATGTCCTATTTTCAGCTTAAACAATCTTAATAGCCCACCAATGTTGTGTTGTTACTGAGAGATGAGTACGTGCCTGGGGTGGGCTGGGCCACTCAGTGGCATAGGGCAACCATCATGATGGTGCAGGGCAGATGGCAGCCACAGAATGGGCTGTGCTGGGCTGCAGGTGGGGCACACCTGCTGTACATTTTTATGCATGACACTTCTAGAGGCTGACCTTCAGTAGAAATGAGACTGATTAATCAGTTACTGAAGTGCTTCTGAAGTAATCAAGTTGCTTGCTTCTTCAACTGGTCACTCAGACTTGCCGCAACGTTCATTGACAGACATCCTGTATTTTTGAACATTCTGTCTTCCTCTCTGTCCAGAAGTATCCCTAAACCACTGCAAAGAAATTTTCTGAAATGAGCTAGGTTTCAGATAAAAAAATGTTGCTGTGCAAATATTCTGCTGTTTGCATGCCAGTTAAACTCAAGCTGTGTGTGTACCAGGACGTGATTGCTCAAAATTTGACAGACTGGCAAAACTTGGGCAATGGCATGAGTGTATTTTTACAATATAGTGTAGTTCCCCAACAATTGCAAAGTGCAATGTAATTAGTATTGTTTCATCTGCAGAAAAATTTAGTCTTTTCTGCTTTTGGAAACAACAACAACAACAAAAACAAACAAACAAACGAACAACAACAACAAAACAGGGTGATTCCTGTCTTGTGTTTGGGAGCAATCCTATACAAAATCTTGTTGAGCAGAATTAATATGCAATATTAAAACTCCCACCCTGAAATATTTAACAGTAGATTAAAACCTGCAGTATGACAGGAGAACACTGACAGGCTTGCAAATTGTAAATGGCAGGCTTTACATTCACTTCTCTTCCCAGATGTTCTTTGGCATTTTTTTAACTAGTTCAAGATAACAATAGCAAAGTAAATGATTAAATTCGACAGATAGAATTTTCTGAGTCTGTTGTACCTTTGTGGTATATAGATCTTCTGAATGGTCACAACAAGGTTTCAGGACTGTCATCTCCATGTAATGTCTGATTCACTTCCCTGGTAGTTAATGGATAACAACTGCTAATGTCAATTGACAGAGAATGCTGGCTGGCCATTATAACACAGATAAGTGGAATCTTAAGGTAAGTTTCCTAAAAAAGCCATTTTAAAAATCAGATTGACAACTGGGGTTAACTTATTAAAAAGAGGAAAGTGAGAGTAAAAGGAGCAATCAAAATGTACATACATAACTTCCACAAGGTCTCACATGGACTTCTTGCTTGCAACAAGTGCAGGAGCTTGTGCACCCACTGCCCGGTCCTCTTCAGTCCTTTGCAGTCTTTGTCTTAGTCTGTCTTATTCCAAGACTGGAAAGGCTCTGGGGTGAAAAGAAATTTATCATGAATGGCTTGAAAATATCCAAAACCAAGTGGTTTAACCACAGGTTTTTAAAAAATAAAATAAAATAAGAGATCTCTCTGTATCATTTAGTCATTTTTACTTAAACATAGGAAGAAAATACTCTTACTATCAGGCAGTTGAGGAAACCCAGAATAATTTTTAATATTTGCCTGGGTTAATGACTCATGCTTTATTCAAACACCAGTATAACATGACGGATGGTCATCAACTTTGTAGACATTATCAATGTGAAGTTTACTTTGGCAACTAAGTATAGCTTAATTATATAAAACACATTGTAATATTCTCATTCAATCCTACTCAAGTGTTTTCAATGGTTTATTTCAAAGGATAAGTCAAGAGTTCAGCAGCAGCATATTTTTTCTAGATTGAACTTACATTTATTACATACCACTATTTGAACATCTGTTTATAAATCTGCATTTGGCTTTCAAATTCCAGCTAACTATATTATGCAGTTGGTCTGTCATTAATCAGCATTCTCAAATTAAATGTTTGTGTTTTTTTCATCTACTGACCCAATATTGCTGTCATTTAATCAGTGAATTGTGTCTTCTAAACAGTCCATACTGTTTTTTTCTGACTGTTGTGATGCTTTTGACAGTAAGAGAGGACTGCTTATACAGTTTAAGCATTTAGCTGTAAGATGAGTTGGCTTTTGAAGAAGGAGGAACGTTTAAAATATCTTTTGTAATTTAAAAGAATTGCTGTTAATGTTGGGACCTCGAGTCCTGCTGGAAGGCTACTTTTGATATCCTGTGCATACCTCCTGGCTGATTCTTGAGTAGTGGGAAGATCAGTGCTGCTGCCTGCTTCTTCTTCACCTGTCCTGGAGCTGTGAGGTGTTTTTTTCTACTTATCTATACCAAGACTTCCTAGTTGTCCTTCATCATCTAAAATACATTTCAGTTTTGGCTTCTTATGGCAGTGGGAGCTTTTGCAACTTGCAGATATTTTCTCATCTGATGTCCTCGTTGCTGCCAAATCTGGTTACTCTTTCAATTTCCATATGAAAACCGTTTGCTTTTGAACACATCATTTGTGCTCATAGAGAAATGTGAGAATTTCCACCCTGAGCCGTTAGTGTATCTCATAGGATATAATGGGATTCATGTGATGAGAATATTGTTTATTGCATCCTCATTGGTTCCAGAGGAATTAGCTGCTATTTAACCACATTTATTTGGATCTGAATGTGAGATAAGGAGCAAAGCAGTCAATATGAAAGACTTTTTTTATCACAGGATACATTTTAGAAATGGAGGAGAGGCAGTGAGAATAAAGAAAACACTTTGACACAAACATGCTTACTTGTATCTTTTCTTTCATCGGTGATCACAATAACTAGACTATATTCACAGCTTTGTGAAACGCTCAATTTTTGAACTATTTGTTATCTTGAATCGTGATGGGCAGCATTAGTTTTATAAAATTGTTCTATGTAGTTAATAGTCAAACTGCTAACTTTGCCTGGAATCCTGTGTAGGACCAATACCATTAATTCTTTACATTTTTTCCTATGGCTGTTTTGAATTCTTTTCTCACAAAAGAAAAATAATTTTGTTGCCAAATATGGAAGTGGGTAAGGGTTTTGAAACTTTCAGTGATCACATGGCGAGTCTGTGCAGAAATTAATTAGGGTATCTTACTGGAATGCTAAGCTTACCAGTAGTTTGAAAGGTGGAACAACTTTTCATCTGCTCCAGTAAATACCTGAAAAACAAATTAGATCAAACAGATGGTGGGTTTAATTAGCAGTTGGAAAACATTCTACCCGTGCCCATATCACACAGCTCCCTTGATAACGGTGAACAAGGGCTACCTTTCCCCACCATTTAGGAGGGTGGAGAAGTCCTGTTGTCCCTAGCATGACAGTTCTGCCTGTCTTCTCTTCATGTTTACTCTGCCACAAAGCCATTCGAGAAACCATCATGCCTGTGCACATTATGCTTTGGAGCTTCATCCTCTGCCTCAGATAACCCCATCCTCTCCTCTTAAATCTCCTCTGCAATTGTCATACCTTCCTGCCGCTCAGCCCCTGCCAGTTACATCAAACAGCATTGATGGAAAACTACCTTATGTAAAGAAGAATTATTTTAAGTTGTAATTCTGTGACGTGGAGAAATTGAAGCCTGGGGCTGACAAGAATTTTCTCTATTTCACTTATGAAAAAATAAGCAGACAAAACCCACCAAATCTCCAATTCCGGTGATGAGTCAAGAATGATAAAATAAGTTTAAGTTCTTTTTTTTTTTTTTAATA
>PPHD01025016.1:0-11918 GCA_002909625.1 Bambusicola thoracicus
GGGTCATGGGGGTTTTGTTTCCCTTTGGGAAATCCTACAATCAGCTTTTCAGTCTTAAAACATCTATTGGTAAAAGAAGAACTAAAACCCTCCATTTGCAATGTTTAAAGGGCCCCTGTTATAGTATCACAGTATCAGAATATCCTGAGCTGGAGGGACCCAGAGGAATCATAGGGCACCCATCCTTGCAAAGAGCTCTGAAGCCAGGCCTTACACATCATACTGTGGTTCCACACAGTGCCAGAAAGGGATATTAAAATCAGCACGGGGAACCTTTGCCCTAAACCAATTGCAACAGCTGCAAAGCCTATGAGCTCATTAGACAGCAGCGATAAGTCATCTTCTCAACATCCCCAAAGAGAAAACATTAATATTTGTATTTTAAACACTAGGAAGTGACTTAGCATTATGTCTCTGTATAATTAGCTCTACCAATATTTTCCACTAAGGTGCTTACAAGGTAATTACATTCATTATTTCAAATTGGACTTTTGCCCAAATAAAGGCTACAGTGCCTTGCCTGGAGGGGAGGAAACTAAGAAAGCACATTTCAGCTGTAAGCGAGCGTGAGCTCTGTGTGCTGCTTGTGGAGCTGTAGGAGCAGGGGAGGTGGGCCTGCAGGAGTCCAGCCGTTGGGTCAGGGCATGAGATCCCAGCTGGGATCCATTAGCCACGCGAGGTGTGACTCGTCCCACTGGCCCTGACTCAGCCCTGCTGAGGTGACCAGGCCCCAGGGCCAGGCTGGACTTTGGTGTGAGCCCGAGCCTGGGACAGGCTGACTCATGCTTTGCATTCAGACAGCAGACTAGTTTCATGTGGACCCTAGCTTGTCTTCAGCTGGTCCCACAGCTTGGCTTTATCGGGTGACCCACGTCCTGTTGTCATCAGGTCCTTTATCTTGTGTTCCTCTGGTCACCCACCCTGTGTCCACCTGCTCCCACAGCTTGTCTTCTGTAGCCCTCTGCCTGGAGGACGGAACGCAGGCAGCAGTTAGTGAGGGCACCAGAACAAGCTCCACAACCAACTCATCGCATGCTCCCTGCGCGCTCAGAGGCTCTCTCTGCCGTGTCCACAGGCCCACGCAGATGTCCCAAGCTGAGGAAAGGTTGCACCCTTCTTCACCCTGTTCAGGCCAAGCTCAACATCTGCAAAAGGAGTTCCCTCTGGCAGGAGCACTACTGGGGAATTTGCCCTGTGGCGATAGCAGCGCATCATGAGCAGCAAATCCTGGAAATGGTGCTATGACTATGATCCTTCTCTTGTGGACATAAACGGTGTAAGTGGGAGCACGATGTGAAGCCGTGGCTTCTCATATGGCTTCTTGGTTTTGCAGCAGTAATGTAATTTAGCTCCGTGTGCCTTACAGTGCGTGGAGTGGCTTGCAGGTCTGGTTTAGCAAGTCAGCAAAGGATGGACACAGATTCCCTGTAGTAAGAGGGGAAAAAGTAGTGCTTTGAGGACGATTTCTTATCGGTTGCCAACTTCCCTCATGGGTTTTATTCCTCCAATGCAGAAAATAAACTAATAAACTTTCAGCTTATAGTGAGCTGCAGCATGAAGACAGCCAGTTCCTTCTTGGTTGTGCTGCTGGCTTTGTACCTCCAGGAACTGCACTGACGCCCACTGAGCTAACTGGAAGGGTGGGGGAGAGGGCACAAGTGGGACTCGCTCCAGCTGGGCCGACCGATCAGGGTGAGGAAGTTTGTGAGGGCGGGTGGCTGCACCCACAGCATCGCCAGCCCAGCTGCAGTGTGAGTAAAATCCCCGTTCCCATTCAGGGGACCGAGCGGGTGGGATTTCACCATAAACGCTCTGTTCCGTTGCTTTCAGGCCGTTCATCCTCATCCGCATTCAAGGGCTAGAGGGAGGAATTTGGAAACAAAGTGGGTTTCCTGGTGGGCTCATTTACACGATAATGTCCCTTCCCCTGGGAAAGGGAGGGCGGTGGCAGCCTGGGGACCCCCCGGAGGCCCTGGATGAGCCTTTTCTCCTGCTCCCAAGCTTTTGTGCTGTGGGTTTTTTTTAGCTCCTGTATCCAAGGAGCTTTGATCGTATAGCTCTTGCTGCGTGGGGCTCTTCCTGCTACGTGATTTGGGGTGGCATAACCAGGTCCTGCTGCACAGCCTTCTCTGGGGCAGCCCGACCTGCTGGTGGCAGCTGCTCTTCTCCCCCCATGGAAAGAAAGTGAGGTTCAGACCAGGACTTTCCGTGTTGTAAATGAACAGCTAAGATTAGAATCGCCGAGACATAGAATTATTTGAGTTGGAAGGAACCTTTAAAAGCCATGTAGTCCAAGCCCCATGCAGTGAGCAGGGACACCTACAGCTCCGTCAGTGCTCAGAGCCCCATCCAGCCTGACCTTGAGTATCTGCAGAGATGGGGCATCCACCACATCGCTGGGCAACCTGAGCCAATGCTTCACTGCCCTTATTGTAAAAAGCACCTTCCTTATATCCTGTCTAAATCTCCCCTCCTTTCGTTTGAAACCATTTCCCCTTGTCCTGTCACAACAGACCCTGCTGAAGAGTGTTCCCTTCTTTCTTACAGCCTCCATTTACATACTGAGAGACCACTATCAGGTCTCCCCAGAGCCTTCTCTTCTCCGGGCTGAGCAGCCCCTGCTCTCAGCCTGTCCTCATAGGGGAAATGGAAGGGACCTCAAAGACCATCTAGTTAGGGCTAAATGAAGGTATGGAGGAACATCACTGCTTGGTGCGCACATCTGACAGCATCAACAATAGAAGCTGTACAGCCACTCTGAAAGATGAACACACACACACACATCTGTACTTAATTCCAAAGGGAAAATAGGCATGTTTTGGGTTTAAACCAGTCATGCCCCAATGAACATCGGTGCGATGGCACTGAACAATTCACACTGCCCCTGACTGCAGGTTACCCTGGAAGCATTCAAGGGATTAACTACAACGAGGTGCTGGCAAGACAAAGACACGCATATACGGGTAAAAAGGTGAGAAGGGAAGCAAACTGTAGTAATTGTCTCGCAGCCAGGAATTCTGCAAAGGTCTCCTAATGCCGGGCTCCGTGCTGACAGCTTGCATGGCTCCCACACCCCGGCAGCGCCTCCTCTTGGGTGGGCTCAGCGATTCACACTGCGGTGTTAAATTCGCAGTTAAATGCCAACATTTCCGACTTGAAGTAGGGCTTCGGTGCCCGGGGGCTTCTCTGCCTTTTCCAGCTGAGCCAATGGGTTTAATGCAAAGCCGTTCTTCCTCCACGCATTCTTTGCTTGAGAATCTTCTTTGTCCTTCATCATGCCAGGGAAGCAGCCACAAGCAAGAGGGTATTTCGAGTGCATGCTCCTTTATGTTAGTAGTTTTTACACTGGGCATTCCCAGGGGGCTGCCTTACAAACTACAAGGGCTGCTCCGAAAGCAATGCCTCCTATTTTATTATGTTGGCCCACTACATCAGAGGTGGATGTTGGTGATACGGCAGCAGAGGTCGAGCCTTCCTACGAATATCCCATCACATGTTGTTCTGTGTGACAGGTGGCAGCAAAGGGGCACTGTGACAGAACGGCATCTGATATGGAAGTGTGGATGAAGCAAAAGTGTGTCACTGAATTCCTCCGTGTGGAAAAAATGGCACCCGTTGGCATCCATCGACGCTTGCTGAACGTTTCTGGAGACCAAACAGTGGCTGTGAGCACAGTGAGGCGGTTGGAGGGGAGTTTCAGCAGTGGCAAACGTGCATCTCCTCCACTGGTGCAGATCTTTATGAGCAGAGCATGCAGGCTCTTGTTCACAGCTGGTGAAAATGCACAGCTAATGGTGGTGACTGTGTTGAAAAACAGTGCTCTGTAGTTGAGAATGTGCTCTATCAAATCATGTCACTGTGCTCTTTCTGTCCCTTATAGATTCCACGGAAATCAACAGGAGGCATTACTTTCAGAGCAGCCATTGTAGGTGGGTAATATTTGTCAGGACAAAGAGTAGGTCTGCAAAATGCAGGTAGCTGTGCTGGTGGGATTGTGTCACCCATAATAGCTGTAGGCTTTACGTTTTCCAGAACATGTAGCTTTCATAACCACTCTGCAGAGCTTCCTGACATCCCCCGTAAAGCTCTTCAGCCTCTTCTATTTCAAACAGTTTGCCTTCTTGCACTTAAATTCCGATCTCCATCGTGTGGGTTGTGCCCGCCTGTTACATGCCAAGGTTAACAAAGTGTTCCCCCAGTACAGGAAAAGCCCGTTGCTAAATTACTGGATGCGAATTCTTCCTGCCTGTGCAAACTGAAAGGAGCTATGGGATCAAATCAGTTCGTAAGTGGGAGGCATTCAAATCCCACACCTTGTGCTGAGAAAAGTGTGTTTGTCACTGACATTCACACATTTCTTGTGCACCTCCCAGTCATTCCTGTCTGACTGTTCTCCTTTTTTTTTTTTTTTTTATTCAGAGAGAAGTGTCACTTGTCCTGGCAAGCACCTGAGTTCTTAACCTTTCCTAAATGTTCTTGGAGGAACTGCCTGCCGTGGGCACTCCGGTCTGTGAATCAGCCATAACGGATGGAAAATTTCCAGCTGGACTTCTAGGGAGATGTTTCAGTCCCTGCTTTTTCCTTGAGCATCTCTAGAGGAGATCCATCATCACTGCGGTGCAGTGTGAGCACAAGCAGACAAGCTCTTGGCCTATTAATCTTGACTATTAATCCTGTCTAAGTCTCTCACCTGTGTTTAACGATGCTTTTGTAGAGGAACAATACGGCTACAAATAGCACGTGCTTCTCCCAACCAGGGAAGACAACCAGGACAATTCGGGCAGCTGCACCCCAGGGCATGTGTGGGAAGGATGCGGCCAGGGGATACGGGGCCATGCTCAACACCTGAGCCCCGCTCACTGCCTGCACCTTGCCAATGCCTTCTGCCAGCGGAGAGGCAAAATCAGTGGAGGGAAGGGGAGAGGGAGCTGAGTCACTGCTGGTGCTCACATGGGGCCTGCTTTTGTGGCCTAAACAGCTGGTTTTATTTTCCATAGCTGTCAGTCGTGGAAGGCAGCTTTGTTTTTCTGTTCTAAATGAGGAGCTGAAAACAGCACTGAAAGTCTGCAAACGCCTATTAATGATCAGGACTGTGCTGGTAAAACATTTATTCCTCCTACACCTTCAGGAACTCAGCTTTGCTCTGAGATCAACAAATCACTCATGGGGAAGCATGCTGCCCTCCAAGGCGTGTGCCTCCCTCCCTGCTCCAACTGCAGGCAGCAGAGTAAGGATGGGATGGTTCCTAAGTGAACTATGATGAAGTGTGTGCAGGGGATTGCTTGCTTTTCAAGCTAAGTCTGTGGTTTAATCAGCTCTGGAAGCAAGTTGCATGACCTATTAATTTTTTTTCAGAGATCAGCTTGCAGGATCTGTATCCTCTCCTTCTTTAGAAGCTTTTCTGCCCCTCAGTTTTGCCACGTGTGTGGGTCTGTGATGTCCCGATGGCCCACATTGCAAGACCCTCCTGCAGCCCTTCCTCTGCCCCGTGCCAGGAGGGCCAAGCCAGGCAACCCACTGAGGCTGACACCTGCTGCTCTGTGCATCTGGGTCCCTTGCCCACATTAGCAGCTTCAGAGCTTGGTTTGGAGGGCTGATGGCAAGGTCTCAGCTGGTGGGAGCCAGGGGGCAGGATGCGCAGCCCTGCAGCACGGTGGCAGGCTGATTTTCTTGCTTTGCCTTCAGGCCACTTCCTCTCCTTTTCTGAATCAGGAGAAGACCCCCATTAGTCCATCTTGGGCTTCAAGAGCTACCAGAGGAAGAAAAGCAGTCCCTCCAAACCCATCGGTGTGGAAGGGGAGGATGGCCAGCTGGGCACCACTGGATCTGCAGCCAAGAAGTGCAAGAAGATGTGAACCGTCCACTCGTTCCATGTGAAACCAGTGGCCCACCTGCCAAGATCCCAGTCAGCCCTGAATAAAATGTGGCACCATTATTTGCATCTCTGCACTGCTATTATCTGGTCACAGGCACTGCTGGCACTGGATTAGCCCTGCACTCAAATAATTTCTGTGCAGCTGAGCAAACTCCTGGCTCTTCCTGTTTGTGTTTTTCCCTTGTAGATAAGAAGCAAATGAGGTTAAGGAGATCCCAGGTCTCTTTCCTCTCCTCTTGTTCCTTTGTAGATGTCTCACAAGGGATTTTTTTCTCCCTCTAAACATTTCCTCTCTTTTTGATGAGTGAGTTAATGTTACTTAAAGGACCCAGAAAATGTGAGGCAAAGGAGATGCAACCATGGAGTCAGGCAAGCAGCCGGAAAGGAACTGGATTTGCATCCTTCTTTCTTCCCCTTACCGCGTACTGTTCTTCCTACTGCATTTTTTTGAATCACAGATTTAGATTAGATTAGATTAGTAGATTAGATTAGATTAGAAAGTGCTTTCAAGATAAAGTCGACCAACAAACTGACCTGCGTCCCATCATGTAGACTCACAGAATCACTCAGGTTGGAAAAGAAACACTGGAAAGGCTTTTCCTTTCTGGGGGCAAGGAGATCATGTAGAAATTGCTGAGGTAGCTCAGAGTGTGATAATGCCATCCCATCCATCCGTTAGTTTGTTTCCCTCCCACATGGGTCCAGCTACTATACATTTTCCTCTGCATCACAGTGTCTCCATTACAGGATTTGTATTTCTATTGCAGTGCCACTTTTTGACTGCAGGTTGAGGGCCACCACTAGCAGCACCCAAGCTTGTTCTTACTTCCGTACTCCATGATGCTGCATGGGGCCCACAGGACTCTCACTTTCCCTGTTCCCCCTTGGCTTTTCCTTTCCCTAAAGGCAAAATTCAGCTGCAGCTCCTGTGTGAGTCCCCATTTCTTCTCAGCAGGGCTGTGGCAGCTCAATGACATTTTTAAAGGCACTGCTAAAAGCAGCCATGCTCACTGATGCTGGAAGAGGAGCAGCGTTGTGCTGTGAGAAATGTTTGGACTCAGGAAACTTGCACAGAGATATTTATAGTGTGGCTCCTTCCTGGGAGGGAGCGAGGCTTATTTCTGAATGCCAGAGAGCAGAAATAGGCCAGCTCTGAAGGTGAAAAGGTATGGACTTCTATTTAGGGAACACTGCATGACTGGAGTTGCAAGAGGAGGGAAGGAACGGTGAGCAGAGCCAGTGCAGCCTCTTCTGCCACAGCCTGTGGTTTCTCTGGGACCTTGAGGACACATTCTGCCCTGTTGCTCAGTGCTGTTACCCTACCTGAGTAGGGAAGGTGAATCTGGCCACTCATTTAGGATTTCCCTCCACTGTGTGTATTGAACCAGACAGGTGCTGAGCCCTGAGTGCTCCTTGAGAGAAAGTAGGACACTCAGTGCCAGGTGTTGATGCCAAGGGCCGACCCACAGCTTGCCGTGGACAGGGATCTCAAAGTCTTGTGCTTGAGTCCAGGCAATCCCAGGTATGAGCACAGAGTGAGAGAAAAACTCCTTGAGAGCAGCAGTGTGGAGCAGGACCTGGGGGTCCTGATGGGTGAAAAGCTGGACAGGAGCCAGCAGTACACGCTTGCAGCCCAGAAGGCCAACGGTATCCTGGGCTGCATCAACAGAGGGATGGCAGCAGGGAGAGGGATGGGATTGTCAACCACTACTCTGCCCTCACGAGGCCCCACCTGAAGTCCTGTGTCCAGGCCTGGGGTATCCTGCACAAGAAGATGCAGAGATGTTGGAGCAGGTTCAGAGGAGAGCCATGAAAATCATCAAAGGGCTGGAGGGAGCTGGGCTTGTTTAGCTTGGAGAAGGCTCCAGAGAGACCTCATTTTGGCCTTCCAGTACTTGAAGGGAACTTGCAAGCAGAAGGGGGACTGATTTTCTATATGGTCTAATAGTGACAGGACAAGAGGGAATGGCTTTAAACTAAAAGGTGGGAAATTTAGGTTAGATGTTAAGCAGAAATTTTTTACTCTGAGCACTGAGGCACTGGGACAGCTGCCTAGAGAAGCTGTGGGTGCCCATCTCTGGAGGGGCTCAAGGCCTGGTTGGATGGGCCCTGGGCAGCCTGAACTGGTGGGTGGCAACCAGCCCATGGCAAGAGGTTGGAACTGGTGGTCTTTAAGTTCCCATCCAACCTAAACCATTCTATGATTCTATGATCTCAGGGGCTGTGGTGGAGTTTCACCCTGTATGTGTGGTACCTGATAGGATTACGTATTGATACTTGCTGCCTCTCCATTAATGTTATTATTGACTGGGACCAAAGCAGCCCTTTAAGCACGGGCTGCTACCCATTTTTTCCAATTTGAGATTTTAGTCATCGCCAGCTTATAAATTCCTTCATCAGAGGCTGAACCTGCTGAAAAGCTTTCCAAGCAGCTGACAGAAGTGTTTTATAGAAGCACTCCCTCTTTTCTCATGGGGAATTACAACCCTATAAGTCTTCATTTTCCTTGACATTCCAATTTGCAGCTTGGATGCCACAAGAAATGCCTCGGTTTTCAATTTAGTGATGGAGCTAGTGATAGGGCAAGCCTAACAGAAAAATGAAGAGCTGTGAAGTCCCAGTTAAGCTTTCCTTTGCTAACATATGTAGCCAGCCAGACAGAAGGGAAAACCTCTCTTCAGCTGGGATGTATTTGTTGTCTAACCTGAGAGCCATGAAAACATGACTGTGGTGTCTGGTTGCAAGTATTGCAGTGAGCCTTGCGCCTGAGCCAGACCAGACACCACTGCAGGCTGAGCACAGAAGGAAGGGAAGGGAAGGAAGGTGCCATCAGGCTGGTAGGCCTTGTGCCTGGTGGCCGTGGCTGCAGGGCTTGGAGCAGAAGTGATGTCTCCACTCAGTGACCCTCCAGTGCAGCTCAGCCTCTGCAGTGCTTTCCTGATTTTCTATTAGCTCCAGCTTTTGCCAACTGGAATGACTCCTTGCAGTCTCAGGAGGGACTTGTCATCACTCTGACATGTTACCATGCCCCGCTAAACATGCTCTGCCATGTAGCAATGCTGCTCCAATATTTGGTTTATGTTGTATTTGGTCAGTATCTGGGAACAATACATTGCAAATACAG
Organism: Bambusicola thoracicus; assembly: GCA_002909625.1. NCBI lineage: Eukaryota > Metazoa > Chordata > Aves > Galliformes > Phasianidae > Bambusicola > Bambusicola thoracicus. Next base: position 9,000 of record PPHD01025016.1, read on the forward strand.
GTGCTCTGTTAGGTTGTGTTGACCACAGCAGAAGGGAAGAGGAAAATGAAGACAACCACATTCATCCTCAAATGGGGATTGATTTGCTGCCTTGTTTTACATTCTCTGCCTGTGGGCTGCATAAGCTGTTTGCCAGCTGGAAGAGCTCAGGGTGGCCAAGGGGCTGCTGGAGAGACCACAGCCTGAGTTTCATACCAGAACATTTCTTTTTCTTCCATCTACAGGACCTTCCTAAGACCTGGGTGTCTTGGCTGAGAGTCACTGTCACAGAACCATGGCTGCAGTGAACTCAAGGTTGCCTTCCTGGTGTGAGGGATTCATCTGAACATCATTTCAATCTCCCTTCCTCCTCAGACCATGGGAATTTTCACAGGAAATGACATCTAAACTAAAAAGGATGGGATGGAAACATCTTGAAGCCCAAGAACTGTCCATATTTTCTCACCATTTCTCTGTTACCTTCAGTAAGAAGAGAATTTACTTTGATCTACAAACCCTCATCTCTTTTCCAGCAGCCATGGCTGCTGTAAAGCCAGCTGGAAGGCAGGGACATCTTACTGGGCTTCTATATTATTTTCTTCCCAGCCACTGGCAATGTTCAGCCTCCTAAGAGCTGACTTTCTCATCAGAGGGGTGCCTGGAAGGCAACTGTGCTCTGCATGAATGTTGTGCATGGAGATTTATCTTCCCCCCTTTCAATCATGTAACGGGAAGAACCTGATGTGTAGAAACATCCTAGATCTTCCATCTCTTTAATCCCTTCTTGAAGGTTTTTGAGGGACTCCTTGCTCTCGGCAGTGGGCCATTGGGATTGTGTATAGGGACAGCAGTTTTCTCTTGGTGCTCACTTTGGTCTGTGTTTCAGGGCTTCTCACCCCCCTGCAGACGTGATACCTCCGGGAAGAGGTGCAAAGCACCTCCCAGCAGGCAAAGGGAGGGGTAATGCTACTCTGAGTGATAACCTCAGGGTTGGATGAGGGAAATTGCTGTAATTCTGTACAGATCTCCCTCACCCTGCCATCCTCACCCCTGCCAAGCTTTTGAATGGTAAAGATATCTGCCACCCAGCTGTAACCTTCATTTCTCCAGACCATCCTTGCTTTATGCTATGCAGAAAATGCAAAAGGAATAGCCTTAGTAACTAAATGCCAAATGAACCAAGAGTAAGAATTCATAAAGACATATGTGTCCTGGGACCCTGCATTAAGGTCCCTTCCAACCCAAACCATTCTATGATACTACAATTTTCCGTGCTCATTACCTTCAGTCTGCCTCTGCTGTTTCCCCCAAAATATGAGTTGAAGCAATGAACCATTAAAACTGGTCTTTCCACACTCACAGGCTGATAGAGGAAGACTGTACTGTGAAGTGGGATCCCAGCACTGAAGCTGGTACCAAGCACTAGCTCTCAGCCTCTCCAATCCATAAGCCTTCAAGGGGAGTACTTGTTTGAGGTTATGGCACAGAGCTGGGTCTCTTAGCCCTGAAAAACTGTGGAAGGTGCCCTCTGGCTTCTCTTTCTGGGTTGTATCCCTGTTTTTTGGATCGTGGCATGATCGATAAATACAATACCAACTGGATGTACAAGCATAAGGGATGAATTTGACTGCTGCCACGGTGGACTTAGCAAGCAGACAGGTCCACATCTCCAGAAAAAGGCAGCACTTTTGCATGGACACACTGGAGGGGATTTTCCCCATCTCAGGATTCCCTGTGGGCTTTACAGCAGCCTTGGCTGTCCTAGTCCACTGACCCTCTGCAGTCTGGATCTGCTCAAGCAACCTCCTGCCAGCAACAGCAATTCCTTACTAATGCATGCAATATCCCACTCAAGTGGTTCAGAAGAAGTTCTCCAAAGCTCTGTGAGCTGCTGAATTCATTCTGATTTAGTTGTGTGTATGTAAGCCTTGACTAAGTGTAGGTTACTCATCTGAGAGCTTCTCCAAGTGCTTGTGTCCCAAGGATAGGAACTGCTTGGTGCCATAATGAAGGCACCTACCTTCTCCACACAAGTTCCATCAGTGTCCTGCTTGGTTTAGAGACTGGGCTGTTGCTACCAAATTAGTGCCACCAGCATTCCAGTTGAGCTCTAGGGCATTTCTGAGTGGATGTGCCAGAAGAGTCCTAAGGAATCACCTGTGCTCTCATTCCTGAGATCAGTTACCTCTCACTCAGCACAGAAAACCACATGACCTCTGCCCAAAGGAATTGCCAGTCTTACACACTGGCAAATTACAACCCTTAGTGGATCTTAAATCACACCAAAAATTTTATGTTGAAACAAAATTGACGTCTCTGCTTCTGTGGGTCAGATGGCTGCAAATAGATTAAATTAGAATTAGAAGCTCCCTGAAATCAATGGAGAGAATGATGGAGTCTGGCATAATTGCCTGCTGAGTGATTTCTAGTTAAAGATGCAAAATAAAACGTCCGACCATGTCTTGTCCTTTAAATGTAATGTAAATGTCAATGCTTGGAAGAAGTGTATGTCAGTCATCTACCAGAGACGAAAGAAGACCACAAAAGTGGAATATGACGTAATTTATTTGAAATGCATAGTGTTACATCTTGAAAACGTGCTAGAGTATCTCAATGCAGAATGAGCCACATGAAATGTTCTGTCACAATTAAATGTTCCACGATGTTAGATGGTGAAAATGGCTGGTGAGGAACAGAGCAGAGAGCGAAGTCATTGGGCTGTTTTACTTTCCCCCAAAAGCCAGCAACAACTCCTAGTGGTCAGACCAGTGCCTGTGTCAGAAGTTCAGCCATGTCCCTCTCTTAAACTGATGTCTTGGGGAACAGTTCTAGCTCCACTGGAAAGGCAAGGAAAATGTGGCTCTTTGCCTTCTGTCCGCTGCCACATGGCAAATCTGTGGATTTGTTTCAAAGTCCTTTGCAGCTTCAAAGACTTGGACA